>RJWH01005320.1:0-79781 GCA_004363575.1 Solenodon paradoxus | reverse complement strand
TCTCTCTCTCCCCCCCACCCCGTCTCCTCTCTCTCTACTCTCTCTCTCAGAAGAAGAAGGAAGGAAGGGAGAAGCAGCAGCATTTGGGAGGGAGGGAGGGAAGGCCGGAAGAAGCACTATTTTTTTTTGGTTTTTATTTGTTTCAGTTGCTCTCCGCTGCCCAGGTCCCAAACCCAGTTCCCTGGGCTTTGCGTGGCTCATACCCGTCACCAGCTTAGCACCTGAGTCACCAGGATATGCCATGTTCACTCTTTTTAACATAGTATTTACACATTGAAAAACATTAAGGCTCTGAAATTTGTATTCATATGTCAGGTAGCCTTGAGGCGCCATTAATTTAAGTTTACTTTAAATATTTTTAGTTAGTGGTTCATCTGGCTTGTCCCCACCCCTAAACACGCCCTGGCCCCTGGAAGCCAACCCAGGTCCTTGGGACACACGTGGGCTGTGCTCGTTGGGAAGCAGCGGGTCTAGCCGCTACCCCACCAGGGCATGCCAAGTGTTTTCGAGTCCCCAGTGCGTGCAGGGACCTGTGTTAGGTACAGTGTGGATGCAGGGTCCTTGGAGACAGGTTCCAGACGAATCGGAGGGGAGCCTCATCTGCTTCTTGATTCTGCTGAAACCATCCTCCACCTGCCCTCGCCCTCCCACTGCAGCAACGGGGGGCACAGCGGGCGGCCGAGGACGGCTGGTAATGGAGCTGGCTGGGAGGGCGGAGTGGCGCGTGGTGCAGGACCTGTGAGGCTGGCGGAAGAAAGTGAGCACCTGGACGGTCCACAGTGATGAGTGAGGTCACTCCAGGTAGGAACCCTGTCTCTAGGAGGGAAAACCTGGTTGAGCCTGGGGGTTCTGCTGCAAGGGTCAGCAAACTCTGACTAGGGGCAGCCACATCCTTTCCGCGACCAGGTGTCTGTGGCAGGCCTTGTGTGCCGTCAGCAGAGCTGAACACGCCGGGTCCTCAGCCAACTTCGTTTCGGTCAGTGGGGTTGTTTTTCAATCAACATTATAGTGAAACCATGTTATTCGAGGACCTGGTTTCATTTTCGTAGTTTTGCTTAAAGTCACCATTTCCCAAAACCTGCCAGCGGGGTTAGGTGAGGATTGTCGTCCTTGCAACATCCGGCCACTAAGCCAAAGTACCCCCTGCCCTCTGCAGAAAGAGGGTGCTGACTCCGCTTTCAGGGCTGACGAGGAGGAGGGCCGTTGCCAGTGGTCCGCCCTGGAAGGGGGCTGCATGCTTGGTTCTCCCCCTCCGGGACAGGCCCGATCAGAGATGTACTTTAGGAAAGCTGATGCAGGAGTGAGTTGGTGGTCTGAAGCACTGGAGAAGGAGTTGCGTCTCAGAAAACTAGTAAGGAGACTAGAGCCGTTGCTTGGGCACCAGTGAAAGTACATCACGTTCAGTCTTACCTGAATGGCGGTCCACTTTGTCCTAGGGCCTCACTGGCACTTCTCCAACTTCATGTCATAGCTGGGGGCTCCACCTCAAAGCCCCCTCCAGAAAACTCTAGTCCACCCCACCCAACTGGCCACACCCTTACTTCTAGTCTGTTTTGTTCTGTCTTACAACGTGTCCAAAGGCCAGGGACTTCAGCGCCCCCTCTCAGTGGCTGCATAGTATTTGATCATAGCAGCCCTGTCTACATGTCGGGTGACAGTGTAGTCGCTGAGCGGGGTGTGTTGTGGGGAAAACATACCCTATCTTGTTGCATGAATTAGTCGGAATCCATCAGACTAGTAACGGGGCGAGCAAGCATCTGTCTGTCTGGCGCACCATCCTCCGTCAGATAAAGCCGTAAAGCTGCGTCAGTCATCTTGGTCTAGTGAGACTAAAATTAGACTCAGCCCAAACAGTCAACATGAGCCCGTTAGTTCTAAGGCCGACAGAGGCAGCGACAGAGGCATCTGGACCAAGGACAGTTAGATGGTTAGGTGGCTTTTGCAGAAACAGTCGGGTGGGTGGTGGGAAGATGAGGGTCCTCCTGGTTCATTTCTAGAACCACTTTCTCATCTCGACCCCGAGCCCTGTCAGGGGTATGGAATGCAGGAGGTTTGGAAATGCCAGTCAGGGCTAAGGTAGTGATGTTCATTAATGACCTACATCAAGGGAGAATCTCCTACTTAATGAAGTCATTAATTCACTCTGCGATTTGACATTGAAAACAGAAGGCTAATTGATTAATACGATTACTGCGTTCGTTTTTCTTCCTTTTGTGGCCAGGAGCCAGCATGTGGTCCATGCTAGGTTTGGTTCCTGGGGCTGGACTAGCTCACTCTGGAATCCGTTTGACGCTGCCTTACACAGCGCGTGGGCCCCGTCTCCACCCTTTCACTCCTCCCCTGCCCACCGCTCCATGGAAGACCCTCCCCACTAAGACCCTGCTGCCAGGCTCAGCCCCAGCACCATGAGCGCTCCTGTCTTAAAGTCACCCTCTCCCCTAATCAGTCCCATGCATGTCAGCATTTAACTTTTCTCACTGCTTTACGTGAGGCGTAGTGGAGAAGGAGTCAAGGAGTTTAAACTCTCCCCCGACTTTGCGTAGCGTGAAGTGGGACCCCTTCCAACTGATCTGCCAGAAGAGCATTGGGGAGACTCCGGATAAAGTTCCGAGAAGATTTTAGTAATTGGCATCACTGCTGTGGTTGACACCATAGATCTCTGCTTCTCTGCTACATTTATACATAAAATGTCCAAGCCAAAGGTTCACAGGTTTCAAGCACCCTTTCTGAATGGACTGTCCTCTGTGCCAGACAATGTGTTGGAGATGAAATTTAAAAAAAACCGAAAAACATGAAGGACAGTCTTCTTCAAGTTAGCCACAGCCATTGTGGAGAACTCATGTAAACACCGGTGCCAGCCCTGTGTCTCGCTCCCCCTCCCTCAGAGCATGAGGAGCCCTCCCACAGGTGGCCTGGCAGACCGTCCCCAGGGACCTCCCCACCCCTCATCACCCTCCACATAGTCTCAGGAACCGCAGGGGGAGGTGTCAGGGCTGCTGCTCTGGAAGGGGCCGGGCCCTCGGCAATGACTTTTCCTCCCTGAATGGGAAGGAGGCCACGTCACTGTCAAGGTCAGAAGTCTGCCACTGCTCTGGGCTGCTCAGCGGCCTCCTGTTTCCAGCGGACACCTCTGCCTTCAGTTCACCGTTTGCTCACTCTTGTCCGCTACACGGCCCCCAGAACAGATGAGTGGCCACTGTCGGTTTCTGGTAAAACTTGGTGGCCATCCTCCTTCCCCTCCTTTTTTGGGGGAGGGGTGGTAAAAAATGTTACACTGTTTTTGTAATCACCACGGTCCTCACCACTGGGGCTTTCTGTTCTAGACAGATTTATTGCTGTTAAAATATTTGTCTTCATTGTTGCAGGTGGTAAATTTTGCCTTATGGGCTTTCTTCCAACTTACAGTATTTTTTGCAAGGAGGATACTGAGGAAGTTATGAAATATTAAATCCCACCATGTATGAGAAGAGTAAACATGGAAATTCTATGGAAGTATATTAGGAGTTAAAGATGAGGTCGCCACGTAAAGGACAGACCACAGTGATTAAATAAATTGTGTGATTCTGGTTTAAAGATCTTAACTTGTTACCAGCATTAATTTTTAAATGTCACTTTTATTTATTTATTTATTTTCCTTCTCTCGGCCCCGGCTCTTGAATCGGGGTCCTTGGGCTCTACATGGCCTGCACCTTAACACCTGGGCCTCAGAGGTGTGCTGATTTCAGTCCTCATGTTCTGGAGTCAGGACTCGAACTGACCTTTTTACAGTGCTTGGTCGCTGATTGCTATAACATGCTTAGAACTTTCCCAGTTGTTCTTAAAAATCTCCGTATCAAAGATATTTTATAATTTCATGCCAATTTAAATAAATGTGATATTTTATTCTCAAATCACTAAGCTAATCAACTATTAATATTCAGGTATTAGGAAGTAGAATGCAAATTCCCTTAGGTCAAGGATATTTGGAGGGGATGTGTCTGGTTTTTTTTGGTTTTTTTTTTTTAATGGAAAGGTGCAGGTGGGAATGAAGTCAAGTAGGCAGGCAGGAAGAGAGAGGAGGAGGGAACATTGATTTATTTTATTTAGTTGTTCATCTTGGTCATCCTTCCAGCCCCACTTCTCAAACTTGGATCCTTGGAATATATGTGGGCCGCTTCTGGTGGCTTTATTCTCTAGGCCACCAGGGAGGCTGGATGTGCCTGTCTTTTACACTTTTACCTCTGACGTCTAAAATAATGCCCAGCACACACTGTGGCCCTAAGGTAAATACTGACGGAGTGAGCAAGTGAGTGAATGCACTACAGACATCAACTCTAAGACATGAATTTAAAAAAAAAAAAAGCCTTTTGATAAAAATCTGGAACCATATAATGTTAAAATTCAGATGTGTCCTTTTAAACTAGACCTATAACTAATGAATTAATGGCGGTCTTTAAATATTCTTTGCACTGCTCATCTGAATTAGAGTGTTCAATGCCTAGATTTTGGTGGTGCCGTTTTCAGTCAATACATTTTAAAGCACTTCATTGAAAATTTACTTTCAGCTGAAAGTACTATAAGAGGGCCTAATCCATCTTGGCACACAGATCATATAAATAGTTCTTAATCGGCTTTAATTTCCTGATCTGCATTCTGCAGTGTTTATAGAAACTGGCATAAAGATAGGCGCAAAGCAGTCGCAATATTAGAAAATGTCACGTTAGGGGTTCTTTTCAAGTCAGTGTCTAAACAGAAAGTTCACCAGTGCTGTTTTCTACAAAGCTGTCTCTGCTGTAATTACTATTTCTTTGAGTTACTCGACTTCTTACTTTTATAATCTTCTACTATTGTTTGACATGCCAATTGCACTTCACTGAATTCCGTTGTTAACACTTTGTTTTCATGTGTTATAAAATTATCTCAATGTTCTTTCTGCCACAGATTACTCTTGAGGTTCATTGTTTCAAACTGCGAGCTTTTGAAGTCATTATCAAAACTAGATGGAATTTCAGCTTGACTGGAAAAGTCCTTTTTTGAATCCGGGCCATCAGAGGTGCCATTAGCACCTCCTTTCCCGCTTCCACAGGAATGATGTAGCATTACGTGACCTGGCTCTTTCCATGTGAGGGGCCTCAGGTCGGGCATCCAGAATCTTCAGTCGAGGTGCAGACCTGGGGAACCCCTCCACCCGCTGTGGGGTGACTTCTTTTAGAAGAACCGCTCCTCCGTCCTGTCTGACTTCTGGTCCTTCTTTGGGCCGGCCTGTCAAGCCAATAACAAGAGTTTTAAATGTGTAGCTTTTATCCTAGCAAATCTCACTTACCAAATGTCTGAAAGCAATTTGGGGATAATTTAAACCAAATCTCCTAGTAGATCTAGTGAAAAATGAGCTTAACCCTTTAGCTGTGTGACGTTTTGCTACAATATCTCCATCTGTAAATAAAAGGTTAAGAAGGGAGGCATCACAAGTACACAGATATTAGTTATCCGGGTTGAAAATTCAGGCCAGTCCTGTGCCTGCTTCCCTGCTGACCACCATCAATAGCTCTTTATATTTTAATCCATTTCCTCTAAAAGCCATTCTAACAAACTTAGAACGTTGGTCGTCACTTTTTTCCATCATCGTTGTAGTCAGTACCACTGGGGGTTTGGGGAGATGTGATATTTGGTTACCCCAGGCTTCAGTATGTTTGACGTCACAGGGATAGTGTCGCAGCTAAAGAAACAATTCAGAGACTTAGGAATTTCTTGATCATCTCTCCATTTGCCAGATTTCATCCCAGGAAGAATCCTACTCAACAGCTGGTTTGGGGAGAACCTGTGATGGTGATGGTCTCATCTTAGTCACGAATGAGTCTTAAAAGGCTGATTGAAGAAGACATTTTTTAAGCTCTTTCTGATGTAGAAATCCAAAGTGTGCTTATTCATGTTACCTCTGTCCCTAATTGTGTGAATTTACAATATAGTCATCTCCCTTTCTGGGTTTTTATCTCCCTTATCTGATCACCAACTCCCCTCAAGTGAGAAACTCAGCTTCTGATATGGTTGGTCTCCTTAAGTGACTTGAAAGTGGCTTGAGTACACAGTGACCTGGCCTAGGGGAGAGATTGTGGCTTCCTGGGCAGAAGGAGGGCACCGTGATTCCTCTGGAAAGGTCACTCCCTCCCCAGAGTGATAAGCCCTCAATTTTTGTTAGCTAAAGGGATTAACCCAAAGGAAGGGATTTTCAGGCCTTGTCCTTGGTTTTGTTGTTTTTGATAAGAAAATTGAATTGTCCTTTCTGTAAATTCACTCCATTACATAAGAAGGCATAGGGTAGGGAGCCTGCCACTTGAATTCTTCCATGGTTGGCTTGATCATTTTCAAAATATCTTGACATTAGGAAGGTGGATAAATCAAAGTCAATCTATGTAAAACTTTAGAAGAATAAAAGACAATCTTCAGGCTCTTTTAACCATTTTAAACCAATTTGATTTCAAAAGCAAACATTAACCAGACAGTCCCAAAAGTTCAAATAACATTTTTAACTTTAATCACAAATTAATGGCATTAAACTTTAACCAAATTGATTTCATTTGTTAATTTCTTCTAGTCTGTCTGGAAGAAATAAATACGACAAAGTATGTTTGTCAGTGTTCCAAGTGAGAGAACCCCACCAGACACCCATTTTAATAAAAAATAAATCATGTCTGTTTTCCATAGCACTTCACTTCAGTCAGACTTATTTGATGAATATTGAGGTTACCTGACTATTGTTGGATAAGATAGTGTTGATTTTAATGGTTGTATAGCATATGCAAATACTTTCTTCCGTCTTACCTAACAGACAAACCAAAATAAAATAGAATGAATTCACTATTTATCACATGTGAAACCAGTTGTTCTAATATGTAAATGAAATTAACTAGTACATTTTGTATATTATAAAAATGTATACATTTTTCCTATGGATATGGCAAAAAAAATTTTAAGAGTTCATTTCTTCTTGTTATTCTCTTATTATAAAAGCCAGTAAGTCAATGCCATTTGTGACCCTTTTGTGACTGTTCCTACAACCGTGACTCAGCATGAGAGAAAATCAAATTTCAAACTATATCTTTGCACAGCCCTTCTGAGGGTCAGTTTAGCAGATCACACCAGTAGCATTTAATAGTTTATATCCTGTTACCTGACAGTCTCATTCATTAAAATGACAAGTAAGTAACTTTTTAACAGCTGTAGGTGTATCTATGATTATCTGTTGTCTAAAAAACTGAATATTAGAGACAACCAAAATCAGCACATAGCAATAAAGAATCATTGAAACATGAAATGTCAGTTCTTGGTGGATTCCAGATTACAGGTACAAAGACCAAAAGTCTGCAAGAGCAATGAATATACTGTCAGAGGGACAGAAGTACACAACTCTCTGATGTGCACTATGATTAGAGCTACCTGGAACTAACTTAATGAAAAATTATTGTGTTAGAGAAGGAGTATTTTTTTAATTTAGCATTTTTAAATATTGTTATATTCTTGTTTAATACATTTTCTAATATCTTTTGGTTCGATAGCACTTCAAATAGAAGGGGCCAGTCAATAATTGCATGCTATGTTGCCAGAAATAAGGTGTCTTATGGTATTATGGTGCCATTAACAAATGACATGTCTATTTGTGGCATCCTGAAAGAGTGACTGCATTTGCTAAGAGTCCCTCTCCGACTCCCAGAAAATTATTTACTCAGCGGGACAGTTCGTTCTTGAGTGTCTTATCTGTCCAGTTAAAACCTCGCGGAAGCAGCTGATGTTTGCCAGTACATAAACTGACATTTGGCCATCTGACCTTTGACTTTTAAGAAATGCAAGAGGATGCTTAATGGTTCCAGAAGGTCCTCAGTCTTCTGTGTTATCGTAGAAGCCGTTCCTCCTATGGAGGACACTGGAACTAGCCCTTTCTCATGTCTCAGAAGGCAGGAACTCTGGTCACTGTTACAGAATAAAGAATAGTGTAGCATCTCACCCCGTTTAAAGTCTCAGTGTAACTAGTGTAGTTGACCTTTGTATTAAAGGAAGGAAGGCCAAAACAGGTCAAATATTTGTTCTTCTTGCATGCCAATAAGTTATTTTGAAAATGGCAGTGTCCATAATGTGCCTGCCATGTCCTCTCCACCCTTACTTGGTGTACTTTTGATTGCGTGTTACTGCTAGCCCTCAGAGAAACTGGCTTCTGGCTCATAAGAATCAGAAGGGCATACTGAGTAATTGCTATATTGGAAGTGCCATCTGGGCATCTCAGTATTTTTTCAAAAAGGAAAGCTGCAGCCTGGTTTTAAAGAGCTTGCAGTCTTGTTGGAAATGGAACAACTGAAGGAGGCTCTCCAAGCTCCAGATGAACAGGTCACCCCAGAAGCATTTGCGCCGAAGCCAGTGTTGGGTAATCTTGAACAAATGAGTAACTGGGTCAGATTAGCTCAGCAGGTGCAGCGGCTGTCCCAGGTGGAAGGACTGGGCTTGTAAGAAAAAGCTGAGTACCAGGTGCCAACATCAAGGAGATGAGCTTGGTAATGTGGTGAGAAAGAAGAGCAGGTTGTGGATTTTTGGTAAATGCATAAAGGATCCTTGAGCAAGAGTAGATGGATAGATGAACACAGCCAGGAGGCTCAGGTTCTCCCTCCAGGGAAACTGTGTGTCGGGTCCCCCATAGCGGCTGTGTCCCCTGAGAAAACGGGAAAGACACTGCGAAGTAGGATGGTTCACCGAAAAGGAACCTGCTGTGTCATGAAGTATCGAATGTGAGATAAGAAGGAAGAAGGGTAACTGAGGGGAAGACAAAGGAATGTTAAGCCTGTGGAAACCCTTGTTCTGGTGGTGGGCACAGGGAACCTATAATAAGACCAAGACCTAAGCAGCCTGTGTGGGGGTGTTATAAATATCCACGATCAGTAGGTTGTTCGTGGGGCCAATTAAGATAGGGATACTGAACAGTTTAAGACCAGCTAGAGATTAGTAAGTCAGTGCACTTTGGATGAGTTAATACTCAAAAGGAAAATATAGTCAGAAGTTAAAGGGAAGGTTCCATTCATGGTGAGGGGGGTGGAAAGGGACGGCAGCGAAAACTGGGGCACAGTGTGAGCTCAGACTCATTTCACTGCCAGGGCAGGAGTCAGCAAGGTGACCCTCAGCATCCTTGGAAGGGGTATTCTAACAGCAGTGTAGGCGGAAGCCCTCTTGGAGGAATAAAGCATATCTTGCAGGAAAATGCACATTGGATAATTGAGACTAGGCAGGAAAAGCAGAGGACAGGATGGGAGACGAACGCAGATAGAGATGCAGTGCCAGCCATTCAGCTCAGGCAGAGCCACAGTGTTCAGACAAGAAGAAGGGGGTGGCACCGAAGCCAGTCGCAGGTGTGAAGTGGCTGTGAAGTGGCCTCATGGGAACAGGCTGGTGGCCTGGGGGCCCAGGTGGGGCTCTGCCTGCCTGTGACATTTGCCAGATAGCACCAGGGGGATAAGTTCTGAAAAATTCAAGATCCTGGCTCTCAAAAGAAAGCTGGAGGTAGAATTTAGGAGGTTTCTGGACTCGTTGCTTCTTATCAATTACTTAACGTCAGATTGCACTGGTGGAGGAGCAGTTAGGGTCACCATCTCCCAACAAGCTCAGTCCACGTATATCCCAAGAGCCAGTTTGTACGTGTGGCCGGGGAAGAGGGGCGACCCAAACTGAGATGAACAACTAAATGAAAATAAATGCTTCTTCTTCTCTTCCTCCCTGCTTGCCTGCCTGCCTGCCTGCCTTTATTCCTGCCGGTACCTTTCCTTAAAAAATAAATAAATAAACCTCTAGGCTTCAAAAGCTGGATATGTGGCAGGTGCCAGTCTCTCAGGGTTAGATTTTACTGAATTTGACTTCTACCTGTTTTTGTGTGCTTATTTCCAGTGAGCGCAGGTTTACCCGCAGCTGCGATTTCAAGTTTGTTGGGTGAGCCTGAAGCCCCTCTCCAACCCCGCCTGTCTCTTTCCAGTGTCTAAAGGCCCTGAAGGCCACCCAGTTCCTACGTGGCCCAGCTATCACTCAGACTCTCCAGCCACACTATGCTGACACGTCCGTACATATAAACTCCGTTCACGGCCAAAAGGAGAGCTCAGCTTGGTGAGGAACATCCAGGCTTTCAGGTTGTACAGGCCATTCTCTGAATACACCTCTAGAGACGTTTAAATGAATACCACGTAAAAAGGGCAAAGAATTTTGTCCCAAGAAGGACAAGAATTTTGAGGAAAAGTGTCCTGGAGGAGGGGGTTTGAGGTGCACCTTGAAGATCAGGTGGGACTGAGCAGGCAGAACAGGAGATGGTTTATGGGCCGAGGGAGGTGTGAGCAGGAATGAGTGCAGCTGGTAGTGGGCAGCAAGGAGGCTGCCAGAACTAAAGGCTGAGGGGTGACAGGGTAGAGTGCAGAGGGCCCTGTAATCAGGAGAAGACTTAGGTTGGAAATTCAGGAGACGGAACTGGAGAAAGACTTTCAGAAACCCAGATAGGGACCTGTGTGACAAACATGTACTTGATTTCTAGGAAGATTCTAAGAGAGATTATTGGCAAGTAGTTTCCAAGCAACTGAAATCACAAGGTGTTCATGTGACTTAACTGGGCAGAAGGCACGCCAGCAAATCCCATTTTCTTTCTTCCTGACGTTCTTGGCGGGCTAGGTCTTCAGGGGTAGAGACAGTGCTTTTCTGCTAAAAGTGCATTGTAAATTTCAGCTCTGCATTTGACAAGTGTCTGAGATACTTTGAGCAAGGGTGGTGGTCTAGTTGGGTGGGTATTAACTGGTGGGAGGGCCGCACTCGAAGAACATGGATTTAAAGACTGGTTCCATCTAGAGGGAAGACCCCTGTGGCATGGCACCGGAGTCTGTGTGAGTGAACTGAATGCAGACATAAAAGGCTTGTTTAGCAAGTTTGTGGGTAATACAGACTCTGGAAGAATAACTCAGTCCCTGGATGATAGAATCAAAATTGAAAATGATCTCAGCAGGACAGAACATAGGCGAAGTAACCATATAACATTTAGTGAGAATAATAGTTTCAGCATACTGTAAAAAATAAATAAAGTTCATGGAAGGAAACAGAATTAATTGTAGAGCCTATTTAAAAAGAAGACTTTGGGGTTGAGGCAAAGACTTGAGGGAGATACTACATAAGGTTGAGTGATCCATATCAGATGACGATGAAAAGAGTGAATGGAATCTTAGGGCAGAATATGAAAAACATTCTCTAGCACAAAGGGGAGAATTGTCTCATTGCATCATATTTTGGACATGGTACCTGTGGTATGTCGTTATTTATTGTGGGGGTGGGGAGCAGTCTTACTTTTGATGTGAAGGGTAGTGGTTGGGACTGAGGATGACTGCGGAGCATGGTTCGTGACGACTGTCTTCAGATATGCCAGGGGCAGCAGTGTTGAAGAACCACGAAAAGGTAGGTTTACCTCCAACCCTCCGGGAGCACATAGGGAAGTCGAGGGTAAGCAGGTTTTGACTCAATGGAGGGTTAAAGAGAGGTTTGATGAACTGTTGTCAGGGATTCTGTAGAAGAAACTCTTCTTTTCCTTTTGACCCCTGAGCCCAGGTCTCCAATTAGGGTGCTGAACCTGGGTCCTTGGGCATCACATGATCTGCCCCTTAGCTGCCTGAGCCACCAGGGTTCGCCTGTAGCATTGACTCTCACATTGGGTTGTGCTCCATGATTTCACATGTGTATTTTAGCCAGTGAGGTGCTGGAGCTGATTGTTAAACCATCAAGTACTTTTGAGCTAGCAGTTAAATATCTAGTGTCTTGAAATCTGCCACAGGAGCAGTATTTCCACCACAGGAGCACACTGCCCCCACCAGGGTCAGTGTACCAGCACACCCCTGGCATCGTCCAGAAGAAAGAGCATCTATTAGAAGCCGCCAGCCAGTGGAATGAATAAGGACAGCTCGGGGAGGGAACGTCCCTGTTTCTGTTCTTCGGACTTTTCAAATTCTGCTTCCCTCCATTGTGCACTGCTCCCCTGCCAGGGCTCAAACCACTCCCTGTCTCCTGCCAAGATCTGCAGCCTGTGCATTTCTCTGTCACCGGATCTGCCAGGGAAACTCAGCTATCTTCTGTCTCTGGAATAATTCTTTCCTTGTTACGTATGTAAGCTGGCTAGCCCCGTGCAAAAAGGGGTCGTCCACCTCATTCTCCCCACTGGCCTAAAGGGCTGTGACTAACAAATGAATTCAGCCAGTGAAACAAGCTTTGGTGACACTTGGGCTGCTGAGAACCAGTGATGACAGGTATAAGGTCCCACTGGGGAATTTCAGAAAGCCCTGCAGACCATCTGGCAGGAAAAGTCTCAGTGATGGGCTGTGTACAGGGTGGATCTGCGACCAGCCTCTGTCTCCATTCATGCTTCGTGGGCAGAGAGCAAATGATTTTAATCCTAGTGTTTATCCCTCTTGTTTCTTTTTAAAGTGGGGATCTGAGTAAAGTCTGAGTCCTGATGGGTAAGGCAAAGCAAATGTCCCGTGGTGGACATGATGGGAGAATTCGGCTGTGATCGTGCAGATTCTAGTTTGTTCTAAGACGCTAAATCAAAACATTGTTTTTACCTCCCTGCTATGTCTGCTGTGTCCTGTTTGAAACCCCAAAGGCTTTTCTGTTTTTCCCGGTGAAGTCTGCTCCACGCTCCCTCCCTGGCGTGGTTTCCCAGGAGCCAGACAGCAGCACTCGTGAACGGGTAGGCTGCAGCCAGATGCGCCTCTCGAAACCTGGGAGGAGAGTGTGTTGTCAGCCAGTGAATGCTCTGTGTTTGGCTTTTAAAAAAAAATCCTTCAAACATGGTTTTTGGACTGTGGAGCATGCAACACAGAATCTCAATATTCAAGTTATAAATAAGGAAGCCGAAGGATAAGTGTAGCTTTTAATGGGCAGGAGTGTACTGTGAAGCTGTAAATAGGCCTGTTGTAAAAGAGACTAAACCGATGGCCAAGTATAAAGAGGGGTGGGTCAGCGAGCACTGAGTAAGAGAAGAAAGGCCAGTTCCAAAGAAAGGGACAGAATGCAGCTCGAGCCAACCACAAGTCCACGGGCTGGAGACACACCCCTGAAGAAAGGTCTGTGCTAGCGGCCAAGGTCAGGAAAGAAAGGGAAAACAAAATCCCTGCTTTAGAAGCTGCAGGACGATGTGAGATGACATGACTATCATTTGAACCGGACATCTGAGCTGGGGCCACAGCCAGGGTCAGAGCTGGGTGTGTGGGCCTGAGCTCTGACCCCTGGGCACCCAGCTCCGGGATCCTAAGAGGATTGACTTCGAAAACATTGCGTAGGGCTTGAAGCAAGTACAGAAAGAACTGGATGCCATTAACTTGTGCCTGTTAAATCTTCAGCAGCATGAGCTGCTTACCTGTGTGTGCTTGCAGGCTTGGGTCTGAATGGTGTGATTGTGGTGTGCTCTGGGGAGACCCCTGGGAAAGGGATACTCCCCGGAAAGAAGTAGGGCAGTGAGGGAAAGAGAAAAGTGACCGAGTTCATTAAGGTAGTGCTCTCGAGTGAAGAAAGTCCCTCCTGGCTCCCGGGCCCTTGGTGACAGCAGAGAAACAGGGGCCCTATTGTCTGGGGTCAGCCACGTGCTGTTGGCCTGAGGGATAAATATGCCCATCGGTCAGCATCTAGCCATCGCTACACCCGGGTTCCCGGGAAGAATGACGCCCTCCTGCCCTGGGCCAACCACTGAGTGTGGTGAATCCGCTTCGCTCCTGGATGCTGGGGGCCCCCACACAGGAAGATGGGACACTCGGATAATGCTCCATGCACTGTGGTTCAGAGGAGGACCCCTCCTTGAGAAAGATTGGCAGTGCCATGACCTGAGACTGGCCTTCCGATAGAAAACCAGCACACATTTCATTTGAGCAGCCTGCTGGTCCCCTGAGCAGCTCACATGACAGCCACGCAGGATTAGGAACATAGTAGACGAGGCCTTGTCTCTGACCGTGACGCTCCTCCGAATGTTACCCATCAGAACTCTGTCTCCTGCCTTTACCCTGGATTAAGTCCTTTATAAATCACCCAAATCTCTACTTCCAAAGACACCCCCCTGTCAAAACTTTTTCGTTTATAAGCTAGGTTCTAGAAGTATAGGCATGAAGTTAGCATCTATGAAGAAAATGTTGTTTGTGCGTTCCCACACCGCGTGGAAATTACTCCATGAAATCATAATAAATTATTTCATTTCAGTGGCATTGAAAACGTGAGTCATCATCACTTCACAGCCTGGTCGTTGGAGCATACATTGACGCTCACGAAACTGAGTGACTTAAGCTCACAATTAAGTCTTTCACACGTGTTGACTCCTGTTGAACTGGGCCCCACTCTACAAGGCGGTCAGGTTGGGATTATTCTGACCCTCTTACAGTGGAGTAAATGTAGGCGCATACCATTTAAGTGACTCAGCCAGGAACACAAAGCAGGTAGGCAGAAAAGTCAAGGGTAGATCCCTGGTCTCTTGCTCACTCTCTCTGCTCCAGATCTCAGTGGGCAGCTGGAAGAAAGGTGGCCATTGTCATGGTGTGAGACAAAATGCAGCAACCTGTTATGCCAGGAGGTGGCACTGCTCAGGCATTCAGGGGTTCAAGAAAGGAAGATGCCAACAGTTTTTATCAAGAAGCTGAGAGCTAACTAGCAAGCACAAACTGTGACACCTGAAAGGCATACACTTAGTGGAAGGTGGGTGAAGGGAAAGAAGAGAGTTCTGGAATGCACTGAAAGCTGCTTGCCTGGGGGGCCTGAAACTG
The DNA here is from genome assembly GCA_004363575.1 of Solenodon paradoxus. NCBI lineage: Eukaryota > Metazoa > Chordata > Mammalia > Eulipotyphla > Solenodontidae > Solenodon > Solenodon paradoxus. The sequence goes on along the minus strand of RJWH01005320.1, from coordinate 65,007 downwards.
CATCTTGGTGGGAGGTAGGATGGGGTAATGACCTAGCCACAGCAGGGGTCTAGCAGACAGGGTGGTGGCCAGCCAAGTACTGGTCCTGCCTCTGTCTAGAAACAGGAAGCGGAAGGAGGAGCCTAAAAGCCCAGCCTAGGTAAGGCCTGAGGATTGGGGCTAGTGAAGTGAGAAATGGACCAGACATCTGAAGAGCCATCTGGGCCCAGTGAGCTGCCCTAAGTGTGCCCATGAACTGCCATGCTCAGGCAGCGTGGCCTGGGCTGGCATCGTACCATGTGGCCTGGCAGCGGGTGAGCTGGACGAGCACTGCCAGGGCCGTGGGGGAGGCCGGAGGGACTGCTGACAGAGGCAGGCCGCACCTGAACTCTGAGGATGTCGCCACACTGAATTGGAAGAGAAGGCATTTCGGATGGAGGAAGGAACACAGGCATAAGTATGAAGTAAGAAGTGGAGCTTCTGACCCGAATGAAGAGGGAGATCTGAGTCCAACATGTAGAGAAAAGCAATGGGACGGATGGGAATGGCTGCTTTTGGGACCTGGAACCTTGAGAACAGGGATCTCCTATGATACGCAAATTGGTTCTTGAGGAAGAAAGTGGTCCGATGAAAGCCGTTTTAGGAAAGTGAGCCTGGTAACAGCCCACAGCTGGAATGGGAAAGGGGAGGATTCGAGGCAGAGAAACCACCCCAGAGACTCTGAATGATCTAGACAGGCCCAGCGGTGCAGCAGCACCGAGAATGAGGGAGCTGACTCGGAGGTGCTTTCCACAAAGAAGTCAGCTCTGAGAGAGGAAAGATGCTGTGGGCAAAGATGGCTCCCAAGCGTCCTAAGTTTGGAGGTGAAATATTACTCCATGGGGATAAGTGGGGTGGTTTCCTAAGGAACCCCATTTTAGAGGAAGGAGGGAGATAGTTCGGTTCTAGGCATCCAGATAGAGATACTTCCATCCTTGAAATTAGAGGCTGAGAACCCCAGGGGAGCTTGGGGCCCAGTGAGTGTTGATGCCTAACCAGAAACTAGTCCCATGTCGGCGGGTGGGGGCTTCTGAGAAAGGAAGGAAGAGAAGGAGGAGGACCAGCCCCGGAAAGAAAAGAATGATGGCAGAGACCAGTAGAGAGCCAGGAAAACACATTTTGAACCAACGGGGGTTTTCAAAGTGAGTTAGCGATCAACGGGATTTCTTACCACAGGGAGAGGAAACTAAGGATGGGCACTGAGCAAAAGGCCAGTGGCTCTCCAAAGGAGGCCCACAGTGGTGCACAAGTCTCCTTAACGTGGGCCTCCTCATCAGGCTACATGATCACAGCCGCCTCCTGGCTGTTTGCCCCGAGCCTTCTCGTTGGTTCTCCAGGGGCTGGTAGGGAGAAGATGCTTCCTCCAAAATCATCAAGTCGTATTGCTATTTCTGCACTACAGACCCGATCATACCTTCTCTGCTGGATTTGTGAGTCCCTTTGGAAATGGAGGAAATCGTGAGACCTTACTGGTGAGCATGCCGGTGGGGAGGAGAGGAGTTAGACAAGCTGTGCTGTTCACAAAGGAGGAAGGAGAGAAGAAAGAGAAAGCTCTGCAGCCAGAGGGCCTCAGAGAAGGCGAACTGAGGAAATCGGGGGTGTTGTGGAAGGTGAGATTGTCGAGGGGCCTTCAGGACAATGAGGTGCGCCAGATAAAATGTTGGAGGCTGATCCCAACACAGCATGTTGTACAAATAATTCTACTGAGTCCCTTTGCCACCTCTCTCATATTATCCCTAATTTAGTGCTGAGGAGGTTTAAAGAGAACAGTGTTGTTGGAAGGAAGGGAGGGGAGGAGAGCCACTTTTATTTATTAGCTTATTCATTTTTGGTACCCCACACCCCAGGTTTCAAACCCAGGCCTTTGGGCTTTACATGGTCTCTGCCCAGACACCGGGGCACACCAAAGAGGATCGCTTTTTGCCCAAGATCCCTTAGCTACTGAGTAAAGAAGATGAGACTAGACCCGGGTTTATCTGACCCTAAATTTGTCCTCTTGCCCATGACACTCAGGCCTGACCCCTTAGGCTCCTGTCACCCTAGTCTCCTCATCACGATGCCCGGCAGTAAATATCTGCGCTCTCCCCACAGCACCAATCTACAGAGTATTGACACAGAAGCTACAAAGATGCATAACCTATAGGCCTCCCTCCTTGATTGTTTCCCTTTGAGCCTTTTAATCACATGTCGGTTATCCAGCAAGCTTCTTCCACGAGGCCTCCAGAATTTGCCTCCCTCCTGCTTCCCCCATCACTCGGGAGGTGCAGTGCGTGGTGGTACCACAGACTGGCCCATTGCTAGCCTCCCTGTCTTCCGTTCATGGGAGTAACCTTTGAAACATGAGCTTCATAATGTCACCCGCTAGACAAAAGCCGACACCCAGGCCTCACCCTATCACTGGACCCTGTATGGAGAGGCCAGTACGGGAACAAATAGGAGACCCCGTATCTGGACTTTGCCTGGTCATGACTCCCTGGGTGATCTGGGGCGAGTTTCTCCTCTTTTTCTCTGGGCCTCAGGTTCTGATCTGTAAAATGGAAGAATGGGGGCCTGGGGTGTCTTGAAAGTGCTTCACAGGCCTCCTTGCTGGACCTGTTCATCCATTATTTATTAAGCTCCTGCTGGATGCCTGGGACAGTCTAAAACACCAGGGATGAGAGGCAAACAGCCAGAGTTCTTGCTTCTGCTCTCTGGTGAGGAGCAAATCACACACAATATGTCTGAGAATGGACAGGTCTAAGATAGAAAATAACCAGGACACAGTGGCCGTGTGTTACACAGGGTGGCCAGGGAGGGACTCAGCTGGGCAGTAACTAAAAAGGGACTTGAGGGGAGTGAGGGAGAGAGCCTTGTAGCTCCCTGGGGAGTCCTCCAGCCAGAAGGTTGGCCAGTGCAGAGGCCCTGACATGGAGAGGGTCTGGCACATTTCAGCAACAAGACAGGAGGCCTGAAAGCCTGCAGGGGAGGAGTCAGAGTGGCTGGAAATGAGTTCGAGAGTTGGCTGGGCACAGGATCACGGCCAGCTGGCTAGCCTAGGCAGGACTGTCGAAATCCACCAAGGGTGTGGAGTAAAGGAAGGACCAGACCTGACTTACATGCTGAAGTCAGACGAATAGGCCGCAGACCGTCAAGAGGGGAGCAGGGTGACCGGTGAGGAGGTCTGCAAAACCCCAGTCAGCTGGGAGACTACCTGGGCCGGTGAGGACTGTGAAAGGAAATCAGAGGTGGAGGACAATGATTTGCTGATTGATGAAATGTGGTTCAAGAGAAAAAAGGCGGCCCAGGCTTACGGCCTGAGAAATGAGCAAAATTACCCCAGATGGGGACGTGGAATCCAAGAGCACACTCAAACTACTCTGGATACAGGTTTTTATTTTTAAAAAATACATAAAAGCGCAAAGTCAATGTTTCTGATATTTTAAATATCAGTTTTACTGTATTTTTGTTTACATTTAAAACCAACATCAAGAGAATCTTTAATGTTTTGAGTAAGGGAACAATCACAGACTTAACCCTGCCAAGTGAGCTTGCCCTGCACGGTTTCTGTTACGTGTCCAAGGGAAAAGGCGGCAGCGAGGGACACTGGATCCCTGGTGCTGGGTGTGGTGTGAAGTACAGACCGAGATGCAGTTTCAGTATTCTAAAAGAACTACAGCATTGTGAACCAAAGAGATAATAAATATTACTATTAAAAAGAAAAAAGAAAAGCCAGGGGTCTTCCCTCAACCGAATACAAGCACATCAGATCTACAATTGGCCCTGTTGAATCTATGACAAGAGTTAGACTTGTCAGTTTCCACACTGCTACTCCATCAAGGCTCAGAAGTAACACTTATAAACCAGGGGGGTGCGGGGGGCAGGTGGAGAAAGGAATGACTCTGAGGCACCAAAGCCTGTGCCTCGGGGGGCGAGAGCCCCCTCGCCCCTGGCAGGAGGCCCAGGCTGCCCTCCCTCCAGCAGAAGGGATCCTCCAAGTCTCCCCTGAGCTCTACGCCCCACCTTTGCACACCACTAACATTTGTCCTTGATGTTCTCTCCATACTTCTCCCACTGCTCCCTGAATGTACATCATCAGGACCTCCGTCCCCTCACCTAGTGTCAACTGTGTCCTGTGGGCTCTCGGAACTCAGTAACGTGCCTCCGCCAGGCTGAGGGCCCCCATTCCAGAGACACTTCCTTACCCACTTGGCCTTCTCCCCCGTCAGGACCCCCTTCACATACATGAACTCATCGTGGCTTTGTTGCCTGTGGATGTGATTGCATGTGACCAGAAGGAGCGCATTCAGAGAATCCTAGATCCTGGTCTTGGCAAGGACTGCAGAAATCACCCTATTCAACCTCCCACGCACAGGGGGATCCCTTCAACAGCTTTTGTTGAACTTATTAATAGCTTTTCTCTTGATTCAAACAGTTCCCAAAAATAAATATTGGGTGGGTGATCCAAGAGTGGTTTGGGAGTTGATATTAGCAAGAATAGCAAGATGAGCAAGCTTTTAAAAAAAGAATCAGAATTCTGCTGGCCTCATAAGAATCTGCCTCACACTCGTGTGTCCCATCGTGCCCCCACCCAACCGGAGTTTTCGCTCTCTTGCTAATCACTGCCTCCCCTCCGCCCCACAGTGACAGCACTGGGTGCTTTGTAAAGGGGCCCAGTGTGACCAGATGACAGGTCGAGCCTTGCGAGGACCCCACTCCTTCTCAAACGCAGTTCCTAACAGGTGTTTGAATGCTCGTGAACTTGAAGAGCCCCGTTCGTAGTGCCGGGACTTATATATGTGTCGCGGGCCTCACAACCCATGTGAATGTGGGCCATCAGGTCTGTGCCACTGGGACCCTGTTCTCCTTCTATGCCAACATTCAGCATGCGAGTCTGCACCGATACAAACCTCTCCCTGCGCTATAGAAGACACGGGCTTGGGGCTGGGGGCACAGGCTGCTTCCCCCCTTCATTGGGGAAAGGAGAAAACATGGTACAGGGGGAATGCTTTGCTAATGCAATGCCTAACTTGAGCATTCCACCAAACCTGACCAGGTCATACGGGGCTGTGTTTCTGGATGAAGCTTCTCCGTTGCTGGCTTGTCACCCCTCAGTGCCCTGTCTCTAACAGGTGGCAGAAGCCTCCTTTCATAGGTCCGTTTGTTGCACCATAAAATCTCCAAGCCCACTGTGCATTTTATAACAAGTTCAGCCACCCTCGGCACCGTGTTTTCCATTTGCTCATGTTTAGAGACAAATACTCGGGTCTGCTTTCTGCATGAAGGCATCAAGGAATAGCTTTTTGTCTTGTCTCACTTCTTGTCAGCTGCCCTGGTGTCATCTGCCCCTTACTCACACTGTCTTGCCCAGCCTGCACCTTCTGTGTTCTCTGGAACATTCTGTGTTCTCCCACACCATGACTTACACTCTCCCTTCTCCAGCCTGACAGTCTCACGGTTCCTCACGGTCTTACTTAAAATCCCACCTTCATGGATTCTCCCCTATTTCTCCCAGCCCAGAGAGGAGTCCTCTGGAACTGAAGCTCCATGAGGGCAGAGACTTTCTTTCTATTCATTTTCAAACACTGAGTGCCCAGCACATGCGTGGTACATGTTGAATGAGAGGCAGTGCTTGTTCTCTGTAAGCCCAGCCAGCGTGGGACATAAGTCACTTCTGTCCTTACTCGTCTGTCTCCACAGTTATTGAGAACAGAAACCTTGACTTTTTGTATCCCTCTCTGGCAGACCTGCACACCCTGGAAGTCGATAAATACTGCTGATTGGGTTTACCGCAGAAGCACTGAGCATGGGGCAGGAGGCAGACGGCTCTTACATAGAAGCGACCACCTCTGCCCCCGGGGAGCTTCAACACCAGAGGATTCCACTCCTCTGGGCTGGGAAACGGGAGGATCCTAGCTCGGGCCCCCTCCCACCCAGCACTTGGCTGTTCAGGAAGGATACGCTTGAGCACGTGGTGCTGCTCTCAGGCTGAAAGTTTACCAGGCGCTGCGTAGAGTGGGCTGGGAACCAGTTATCGGGTAGTTGGCTAGTTAATTCCTGAGTAAGCCACTTTGAAAACTGATTATAATCCTGTTTCAAAGGGAGAGTTGGGAGCAGGCCAAAAAACGGTCTATCATTATATCTTGTAGGAGGGAAGACTCGGGCAGATACTCTGAGTTCGGGCGCCAGCGCCTTCCTCTGTCTGTTACTGTAAATGATTGTTACAGGAGAAAGCCAGGTCAGCAAAGAGTCCAGCGTGGCGCTTCCTCCCACGGAGCTCTCATCTAGCAAAGACCCTCAGAAGCCAGCATCACCTGGGCTCTCCTGTTGAAGCCCATGCTCCTGAATGTAACGAGGAACTAGCGTCTTGTGTTCCTTCTGACTTCTAAGGTGTCTCTTGCACCTGGGGTCTCATAATTGACCAGACATTTTTTGTTTAATAAAAGAAAACCAACGTTGCGCCCTTCCAAAGTCCCCAATGCACAGCTAGAAACAGAAACAGCTTGGCCACTTGGCTCGTCTTCCTTCCTGCCTGGTGTCTGTCCTAGGGGGGCCGCACCCCACAGCCCGAGTCATTGTTGCTAAACTCAAATGTGCAGCCACAGTTCATGCAGCCTGGGCTTTTCAAAAAGAAGTTGGAAATCCAAACCAGAGTAGCACGTGCTCTCTAAAGGTTAGTGACTGCCATGTTTATTTGATGCTAAGCTGCACCCCAATGTTTTAATAGGTTTTCATGAAAAATAAAAAATTAAGAGATTTATTTACAAAGCCACCTTTGAATGTAAGCCGCACTCCATTTTCGAGGACATTAAAATGACCGAAAAAAAAAAAAAGGGCAGCTTAGCATCGAATAAATACAGTAATTCCAAAAGCTGCAAACCTTTGCAGGCCAGTCTGTGTCTCTGTGTTGGATCCCTCCTGAGAGATAACAGTTTGCAACCCTGGTCCCAGCCATTCCTGTCTGGGTGCTTGAAAGTCGGGCATCTGTCTGGCTTCTGTCGTGTATCACTTGCCTTGCGGGGCACTGCGATGGCGTGGTGAACAGGAAGTAGGTGTGTTTTGGATGTTCAGAGGACCATAATGTATTTCTCATTCTGTTTGTTCTTCACTGTCCCTGGCTCATAACTCCCCAAAGCCCTGGAATTCCCTGAGCTGTGGAGGCATAAAGGTGTCTCTGGTGAAGGAGTGACGTGGGGGGCGGGGGACGAGGAGGCTGGTTGCCAGGAAACCAGTAACTACAGAGGGTCGGAACTTCCGGGCCGCCCCGCCCCCCGACAGGAGACGTTTTCATCCACCAGGCCTCAGTAAGGAGAGCTCGGTGAAAGCCCACAAAGAGGGGCTTCAGAGAGCTTCCGGGTTGGCGACCACGTGGAGACTGGGGGACGTGGCGCCCAGTAGAGGAATGGAAACCAGCTTTGCCGGACCGTCTGCTTGTGCTCTGGAGGCTGCATCTGCAGGCCCAGCGGCTCGCTCTCGTGGCTGCAGGCCCATAGTGGTGGCGGCAGGAGGCTCTCCCCACATGGCCGCTGAGTATCCTCACAACATGGCTGCTGGCTTCTCCCAGAGAAAATCATCCAAGGGAGAGCACGCGGGAGGCGCAGGTCTCTTATGACCCCAGCATCCTGCAAGGCCCCGCTGGTTGCAGCGCTGGAGGGCACCAACCCATGTTAGCCACCAGGAGGCGGCTCGCTGGGGCCCCTTGGAGGCCGGCTGTCACAGCTGTGCCCTCAGTAGACCCTCAGGGAACCCTTTTCAACAAACTTTCCAACACCAGGAATCTGTTTTTCAAAGCCTAAGGGAATGACATTTATGTCATAGTGATTCCCAGCTAATATTCCTCCCACTATGTCATGTTCTTAGAGCCACCTCAGAAATTAAATAGCCTGGTTTTGTTGCCTGTCTTAGATCCATCTTCCCGGTATCTAAAATCGTATTTTTAAATCAATTTTAAAGGCCTATCTGTACCACGTCTTCGAGTGATAGATCCAGGCGGAGCTGCCACTTTTCCAGGAAACTCAGCTCCTGCGCGCCCTGTCTGCCTCCTGGGGTGTTCCATGTTGTCACAGTCTTTCAGCTGCCTCAGGTGACACTTCGCTACTGACTTGAGAGGAAAATTCCCAAGAAAGTAGCATCCTGAACCAAGAGTAGCAACCCCTTTGAAATATGAGAACAGCATTTGTGAAGACAAATAGCCCCCAGAAATTCCCTGGGTGCTCTGAATGTGTGGGCGAGGGGTGCCAGTTAATCAGACATCAGGCAGGAAAGGGGTACCCATTTCCTGTCAGGGTTTCTATTCCAGTACCCACTTTCCAACCTCCCCTCCCCAAATCAAACAGCAGGACTGAGTGGACACTGCTAGTGTTTACACACACACACACACACACACACACACACACACACACACATACACACACAGTGTCTCCCCCCAGCACCTCCAGGCTGCACATTACCTGTGCCTCCTTCAGGACCACCCTTCACATTCATTTGAACCAGATTTGCCTGAATAAAAATGTGGAGGAAGAAAAGGTGCCCCATCCTGATTTCCCCTAGGAAAATCCCCACTGTTGCTTGTGCTTATTTGTCCAATAAACAAAACCTTAGGCTGGGAACTGAAGTCCCTCCCTCCCACCCCCGCCCCAGCCGAGTCCACCAAGGGGCACCTGGGCCAGGGGCCACCATTATCCACCGCCCAATCCACCTCAACAGTGGTCACCGAGTCAGGGTGCGGGCAAATGGAAATGGGATGCATAATTCATAAGGCCGCAGTGGCGCACGCCTTGGAAGGGGGAGGTAATTACTGAATTGAGAAATGAGGCTTTGGTGTGTAAGTAACCTTTCTAGGTTAGAGACTGCTGTGATAGATGGCCTGCATTGTTCTCCTTCTGACCTTTTTCTGAACTTCCCCTTAGAAGAACAGAGGAAGTACAGTTCTGCCTTTTCCCATATTGTTTTTGAATAATACCTTAGGATGCCACGTTTTAGCATTTCTGCTCTTCTATTCCACGTCCTCCCCTGTTGCTGCTTCCCATAGAACAATCTCGTCCCTATCCCTGTATTCATGGTAAATATAGAGGCTACACAAATATTTGTCCGTAATGAGCACAGTACTTGCAGGTCAAGAAAATGCCCCGCAGTGTCCTCTCCCGGCCCAGCAGGTCAGCACCCAGCGAGCTGACGGCCGTCAGCAGGAAGGTGACAGGTTCCCTGATGGAACACACTCACTTTAAGCAGATACTAAGGTGACGCAGGAATGATGCTCGCTCACATGCAGCTGTTGACGCAATTCCAAGAGGAAACCTAACAAGTCTGAGGAAGCCGCGCAGTTTCTTTCCATTCCGCAACCCCGGTGCCCAGGGATGGTTTCCCGGTCTGAACTGTGACCGCCGGCAATGGCCTGCAACAGGGGGCTCGGAGGTCATCTGAAGTCTTCCGCCTCCGCGAAGCCAAGGAACCCAGCAGAGGGCAGAAGGGAGGCTTCAGGTTGATCTTTACGGGAGCAGGCATCGCGGAGAGTTGGGCAAAATTGTTTCGCTGTCTCAAAACTGAGTCAGAGTTGACTCTTTGCGGGTATCTGGGGTTGTTTTGTTTCTTGAAGAAGAGACTCAGACAAATGAAAAAGATGGAGACAGTTCTGTGTCAGAGCCCTCTGCGCTGGGGACACACTGGTTAGCTCCGGCTGGCAGATCTGCCAGCAGGCACCCCTGCTGGGTAAGCTCCGCCAGGAAGCAGACAGTCCCTCCCCAAGGAACCAAGGTCTCTGGGGGGTCTGGAGGAGTCTCCTGCGTCCCCCAGAGGCCTCCTCCCAGAGCCCGCACGGCTGAGGGAGCATGACACACAGCCACTCGGTTACTTTAATGATATTTCATAATGTTTCTTTGGCAGGAGAGTAGCTGATCTCACACCAAGAATCACTGCCATTTTTCAGACATCCATTTAATTGCTTGTGGTTTTTCAATTGAGGTTTTTAAGAAAAAAAAAAAAAAAAAAAAAGCTCCGTTTTGTTTACAAGTTCATTAAAAAACTAAAAACCTTCCACATAAAGTATAAAAACCCTAGTTGCCGCCTCTCTTCCCATCTCCTCTTATTATTTGTTTCTTCGTTAAACATAGTTTCTCCTTCTTCATCCATCTCCTCAGCTTCTATCTTTTTTTAAAGGTCCAAACCTCAATGTCAAACTTCTCCCATTAGAAAATAAACTGCATGATCGGCTTCTCTTCTGAGTTCTCCATGGAAACTCCCATTATTGGAGAACTGCGATAGAGTTCACGCCCCCCCCCCCCCCCCAGCCCTTGGCTTCCCTTACAAAGAAACACAGCGCACCCTGGTGGCTTGGCGGGTAAGCCACCAGAAGTCGTGCACATCCATCCCAAGGACCCAGGTTTGAGACCTGGGGCTGGGTTGGAAGGGAATAACCAAGATGAACGCCTAAATAATATAAATGTTTCTTCCTCCTTTCTCTGCCTACCTGCCTACCGACTCACCTTTATTCCTGCCTGCACCTTCCCTTTAAAAAAATTTAAACAAATAACGGCACACATACATAGCCATACATACAAATACACTTATCAAGAAAGCCCCGTTTTCACTTCTTCCTTCAGATAATGACTCCAGCTCAGCGAACATCTGTGTCTGGAACATTCATATGTTCTGGATACAGTGCTTGGTTGCATTTGAGAAGCTGACTATAGATTATTCTCATTAAAAACCACAGCCACGACTATTACTTCAAGGTTGAGTAAAATCAAATGCGCAGTGGGAACACAGGCTAGGAGAGACCGGGGGCAGGTTCTGGGTGTGGGTGGAGGCTTCAGACAGACTGAGGGCTGCCTTCCCAAGAGACGTACAGGGGAAGCCGGGGTGTCCACTCTCACTAGTCCAGGGGGCTGTGCCTCAACCCCCCCACTTGTTCCCACCAAGTGAGTCCCTCCCTCCCTCCTTTTCTTCCTTCCTTTTCATGCTCCCTCTTGACTTACAGCTGACGTGTGACAGCTCTCTGATCCCACACACTGGCTGGCTGACTTGGCTAGAGCATGTTCAGTGCTCAAAAGAACAAAATGAACATTTTTGTGTCTTGTGCAAAGGGGGTGTGTATGGAGTCTGGCTCTTGGATTACAAAGAGACCCCATTGTTAAGATGAGAAAAACAGCTTATGGGAAGATGGGGCAGTGGTATCTTCATCTGGGTTGGGGGGAGACACCCCCTCTCCCAACCAAAGCATCTTCTCTACCCCATGCTTCTACATGGGCTCCTTCAGGTGAGGTTCCGCGCTGTCCCCTGGGTCTCATCCTCTGTCCCCATGGACTGGCGGCTTCGGAACCTTTCAATGTGTCCGCTGCACGACAGCTCCCCCTAGCGTGACCTGTGACGTGCCAACTCCCTTTCCCTTCTGCTGATCCAAACAAGAAAGCACGCGTGGGATTTCAGGGGGGGATTTCAGCTCCTTGGGGAAAAGTTAGGTGTTGGAAGGTGTTCCCTAAGTAAGCCGCCCTTGACAGGTGCCTGTGACGGAGGCCAGCCTTTTCCGCGGCCTCACCTCTCATTTTCGCTCCGTTGGTGGGTAGCATATCATCTCTGAATAAAGTGGGGATGCCGCACGTGCCACTGAGCCACAGAAACAGGTTCCAAATGCCCTCCCTGTGCAGAGGAAGATGGCCCCTGAGAGCTGAAGGGTGACTGCAGGCGCCAGTGAAACCTGGGGCAGGACTTCCCGCTTCGGCTGGCTTCTCGGGGAAGCTCTGCTGCTCAGTCCTCAGTTTCAGCCAACAGGAGAGCAGCGAGGCCGAAGAAAAGAGTCAATGAAAGCAACTCCAAAGACGGTCTGGGGTTTTGTGTTCTCTCCCCTCCCCAGCAGGCTGGGCCATCTTTCCTTGTTCGGGGCCTGCAGCTGGGCCGGGCGCAGAGAGGGGACAGGACCTGGGAGGGCACAGGAGTCGGGTCTGGTGACACCCACTGTGTGTCTCTGCACCAGGCTGTCAGTGACACTGCTATTGCTGTCTGAGAAGTCACTGAGTTGCATGTGCCTGTCCTGTGCACTTAGTTATATGTGTCTTATCTTTCACGTAAAAAGACACAGACTTTGTTGAACTGAAACAGCACCTGCAGGACGCGTGGGGAAAGCAGCACTGTATGTGAAAGCATAGCCTCCCAGGAGTCTGCGTCCCTGGCTGACAGGCACTGCCACAGACATGCAGTGAGCATGTGCTTCGGCCACAAGTCTGAGCATAAAACCTGGTGGAGGAACCAGAGACCCGGCTGGAGGCCCAGGGCCCTGCGCTGGGCACAGACATGCAGACGGCACACTGGTCACGAGGAATGACAGGGCAGAGTAGGTGCCCGTGAAGTGGCCCTATGGGGCCTGTGCTTCCTGGATCAGTTCTAGTCGAGATTCACAATCAAAGTTTTCTGCTTTTCTTCCCTTCCCTTCTTACTTCAACAAGCCAAGTCAGCATCATTTGGTTGGACTCACTTCTCCAGCCGTGGTTTGGGGTTTCACTTGGTTTTGCATGCACAAGGCCTCACGCTACGGTTCAAGGCTGTTGTCAGAATGTGCTCGGGACACCTGAGGCCCGATTTCATTTGCACTGTCATCAGGAGCAGCCGTTGAGGATTCAATTCAGTTACGTTCCAGATCCAGCCTTTTCTTCTGGTAGATCAGCAGGAAAGTTCAGTTTTGTTGCTGCTGCATTTTGCAGAGTTGAAGCAGAGCTGGGAAAAAAGATGGGCATCGTGTGTGTGTGTGTGTGTGCGTGTGTGTGTGTGTGTGTGACATCAGGGTGTCTGTGTGTGATCAAGATGTGTGTGTGAGATCAGGGTGTGTACAAGTGAGATCAGGGTATCTGCATGTGATCAGGATGTGTGTGCGTGAGATCACAGGGTGTGTGTTAGATCAGGGTGTCTGTTATCAGGACATGTATGTGTGTGTATGTGAGATCAGGGTGTCTGTGATCAGGGTGTGTGTGTGTGTGTGTGTGTGTGTGTGTGTGTTCAGTCAGCATCAGGAAAATCTTATTCAGACCCAAGATACTCACTGCCAGTCCAAATCAAAAGATGGCCAGTATGATTCTAACATTGTACCGAAGTGGCCAGTTGAATCAGGAAGCCAGCTGCCACGCGGCGTGAGAGTAGTCACCTTCCAGAACACACCTTGACGGTGCCCACTTTCCACACGGATGCGATGGCTCTTCTGATGTCTTGAGCATTTTTCTTGGTGACAGCTGGAGACTAAAGTACAGCAGTCACTAGTGACCATCTTGAGATGACCTCTGGGCACTGCGGTAAGGGCATCAGTGCTGGCCCTAGCAGAGAGCTTCTAGAAATCTCTGCAGCCATTTTCCCAGGTCCCCTCCACCACCATGCCCTCTCCAGCTCTTACAGGGCAGAAATGCTCCGCCGAGGGGTGTGCCCTACATCTACAGGTCCACGTGTTTGCGTAAGCCAGTAAAGGACAGTCTCCTCCCTCCAGGGCTCATTGTAAGCTAAGACAACAATGGCAAGTAGGCCCCTGAACAGCCTCATCCTGTGTTTTTTTCCAGGATCCTCTGTCCTCTCATCTACCAAGCACCCCAGTATTCCTCTCTTGTCTCTGCTCACTAAGGAAATATATATTTTTAAGCTCAAATCCCAGCAGGCCAGGCCTCTATCGCTATTTAGATCTCCCTGGGGCCTTCCCAGGCGCAACACAAATTCCTCTTTTAGGGTCACTGCTCCCTGTTTTCCTTGTGTCTGGCCTTGGACTGAGGATATATTCTCCTCCGTTAGCCACCCCAGGGTGCTCTCCAGTGCACCGCCTTCAAGCTGTCTTCTGTGCTGACCCCTCTCTTTTGCGGGGCCGACTTCTCCAAACTAGCTACCCCCCAGTCCTCCGATCCCAGCGTTTCTTGGGTCCCGTGTTGCTTTGATGGAATGAATCCCTTGCCACCAACTCCGGGTCACCAGCTCAAATAGTGGCTCAGAGCTCATGTCAGCATTTCCAAGTTCCCTTATTTTTGCAGTAGAAACATAAGATTTAACAACCCATCTGAAATACAATTTTACATTTTGATTGCTTCTGCCCCAGCCATACCGAGGTTACTTTCAATCTACATATATTTGTGAGAATGGGCTTTTTCACTGCAGTTCAATCCGAGTATACCTTCTAATATCAGTGATTATAAAATACCAGGGACTAATAGACTGTCTTGCTTCCAAGGAGTTCAAACTGCTTTATAATTCTGCTGGCCATAATTTATCTTCATAAGCTGCTGTGGAGACAAGGGTGAAAAAAAAAAAGGGGTGAGATTAATAATCACATTTTATAGACAGTGAAATAAAAACTCAGAGAAATTGAGTAACATTTTTCCGGAAAGGCACAGTTCCTCCTGCTCTCCGACTGGGGCTGCAGATTTATGGCCCAGGTTGGGCGTGGTGCTGAACCTTCCACTTGTTTTATTTGTGCACTATGCTCATGATGGAGACAGACGCTGGTCTTGCACGTGGCCGGGGAGGTGGCTGATCAAGAGATCGCCCCTTAGAAGGCAGCGCCAAGTTAGGGCACTGCTTCCTGTGCCCAGGAGTCAGGAAGGGCCGCTAAGTAGGCAGCGTTCTTCTAGAGCTGGGAGGTGGGTACTTGGCTGTTGGTTATATTCATCTTTGTCTGGTTTTTGTTTTGGGGTTTTTTGTTGTTGTTGTTGTTGTTTTGAGAGGAGGAAGAAGCACTTTTTACTTTTTTTATTTTTACACATTAAAATGAGCTCACATGTAAAGGTTTCCCATTCTTCATCTATCTGTCAACACACCTTGCCCTCCACCACATCACCAAGTGTTCCTCACCACTGTCCTGTGAGTTCCACCACCATTTCTCACCCCCGTCCCCACCATCCCATCCCCTATTGGTAACCTCAGTTTTGTTGCAAGTGTCCAAGATTGATTTGTTTCATTTGTAGAAGATACACTTTTTAAGTTCGGAAAGAAGAGGAGGAGGATGCACTGTCATTTATTTTGGGGGGTTGTATGTCCCTCCGCCTCCCTAGAGCTGTGCGTGGTCTATACCCCAGCCACTGGCTTAGCACCTGAGCCACCAGGCCACGCCCTCTTTGTAACTTTTTTAAACAGACAGATGAAGCAAAGATGTTTAATGTACATGCTTTAATGTATTCAAACAGAGCTTTCCTGACATTTCAACTTGAAAAGGAGAAAAGGGAATGCTCTCATGTGTGATTGCTGACCCATGGAGTCAGACAGATTAAGAAAAGAGACTGAGGGTTTGTTGCCACCTCTCTACCAGACCCTGTGCTGAGTGCACCCCAGATGCTGTTTAATTTCTTCCTCAGACCAGCATCAGGAGGTGGAGCGCAGCTAAGCTTAGCAGCACTGAATTCTACCCTTTAGGCTCCCCGGTGTGTGTCCTTCCCACTCACCTCCTGTGTCCTCCACACCCTGTCAGAGGTCAGGCCCCTGGCAAGTCGCATGATCTGGGAACATCTGCGCTGAGAGCTAAGTGGAACACAACCTCAATGCTTCCATCATGGGTGTGTCGAAAGTGGCATTTGTTGATTCTCCATCTGTAAGAAAATGGAATCTCAGTGTCTTGCTCTGGGTTTGCTGGAAAGGAATGCTCTGTCTCTTTCTTAGGTGAAAATGTTGTCTGACACTTCTTGTATGTTTCAAGTATTTTTGATGTCCCAAAATAGCAATGAGGAGACTTGGGAGGCTTCTAAGGGTGACAAACAAGGATGAGTCATTAACAGACCCTGGGGGAGAGCAGTGGCCAGGCTGTGAAGGCGCAAAACAAAGGACATGTGACCTGCTCCCTTTGGCTGCTGGGTAGAGTGCAGATGGAGGAAGGGGAGGCCAGGTAGGAAGCACAGGTGGGACTCGGTAACCAGGGCCTGGGCGGTGACAGTGGAGGGGGCTGAGAAGCAGAGGGGTGGGGGGCTGCAGAGAAGAGTTCCCTTTCAGACAAGTCCAAAGGTGGCAGCAGGGGGTAGTAAAAGGGCTCAGTTACAAGGTGAAGGATAGAACTGGATGGTTAGTGGTGAACTTGCTGTAGTTTATACAGATGTTGATTCTTAATGGTGCACACCCTAAACTCAGATAATGTTATCATGCAACGTTTGTTCAATAGAATGTTAAAAATAAATGCTGAGTTTGAGATGAGTGTGAGACATTCCGTGGAGAGGTCAAGCCATTGGGACATAAATCTGGAGCTGAGAACATCCAAGATGGAGAGACATTCGGTAGCACGAATGGAGTTGCAGCCTGTGGGAGTGGATGGCAGCGCTCTCAGCTTCCTAGGGCTGCCCAAGCAAGCTCCACGACGCACACGGCCTCGGACACAGGAGTCAGGCTCCCGGCATCAGCAGGCCACTGCTCCAGCACCTCTAGGGAGGGCCCTTTCTCGCCTCTTCTATGTCTGGCGGCTCCAGGAACCCTATGCCTGTGGCAACCTAACTCCAGTCTCTGCCACCCTCCCTCTGTGTCTTGTGTCTTCTTACAAGGGCACCTGTCATGTTGGATGAAGGGCCACCCTGCTCCTGTAGGACCTCATCATGACAGTTCTGCCTGCAAACAGCACACTTCCAAATACTCACATTCTGAAGTAGCGGGATTAGGGGTTCAATGCATCTTTGGGGGGGCATGGCAGGGAGACAATTCAGCCACAGCCATGGCCTAGGACCAGGGTGAAAAGGAGAAGACCGGGTATTGGGGGGTGGCCAGGACGTGGCCACTGTGTAACAGTTGGAAGCAGGCAGCAGCCAGCCAAGGAAACCAGCAGAGAGGCAGGGCAGACGTGGGAGAAAGCGTGTCACCAATACCAAGCATGAGCAGTTTAAACCGGAAGGCACGTCACCGTATGAAAGAGATGCGGCTCTTGGGCCACAGAGCTGGCATGCTGACCAATGACTGTGACAGCGTGGTCACTGTTCCTCTTGACAGCCAGCACCTTCGTGGAGCGGAGGCTGGATGTCCGTACGTCCATCCGAGGAGGGTGAGGGGGTGTGCGGTGAAGAGGAACCTGCAGGGGAGATGGCACCTCTGAGAGACTTGGCTTGGAAGGGAGAGCTGAGCAGTGGCAGCTGCTGCCGGGCGAGGGACTGAGGACAGGTCTTCTCTGTGCCTTACATGGGAGACACCAGACGTGTGTGCCTGACTGAGCGCACTCTGGAGTCGTGTCCGTGTTGCCTACTTGTGTCCCACTCCGCTTGGCCATGTGCTGCACTGGGGCCCTCCCATTCCTGCATGAGGCCCCTCGGACAAGACCATCCCTCAGGCTGAGCGTGTGTTCATTATGGCCACAGCAAGAAAAATAGTCTTTTTTCATTTTTAACTGGGTCTCGAACCCAGGTCCATGGCCTGCACCTTAGCCACCTGAGCCACAGGGATGCGCCCAGAAAAAAGTTCTGCTCTGCACAGCTGGTACCACAAAAGGCTACCATTTATTTTCTCAGTGGACTAAACCGTTTTCACAAGCCTGTTTGTGTCAAGTCAGCCAGTGAATTCCAGGCCTGGTGTTTCTTGCCCAAGAACATCACTGAGGCCCTTGGCATGACAGTCTCAGTCGCTGGCGCTGCCTTGTCCATACCCCGGAAACAGAAACAGGGAAATGGTCTGCTGAGGGCATGAGAACCAGCGAGGGCACTGATAAGAAGGGCAGGCCTGTAGTCTGCTCCTCAGACCTGCTCCTCCCACGTGCCCTGGAGACTGGAGGGTCCGGTCTGCGAGGGGAAGAGGCCCGGAGGCCAGGGGCAGCGGGTGGAGGCATGCAGATGGTGCACCCTGGGCCAGCAGTTGTCACGTTGGCTCCTCCAGAGCCAGGCGAGTGCTATTGTTTGGGAGTAGTCTGTGTGAGAGAGGAGGTAGGTGCCCCCCTGACCCGAAGATAGAGGAGAAAGGAAAAATCAAAACCATTTGAAGGTGATTGATTGATGCAGCAACCAACAGTAATCTCACTGATGACAGTGAGAGGCGGCCCTGGCCCTGTGTGTGGGGACACACTGGGCAGTGACCTCACTCGGCCCGGCTATGATGCTGTAAAACCACCACCAGATGGCGCACCCTGGTGGAGTAGGGGTTTGGTCACCTGCCTCCAGCCAAAGCACAGGCCACATACATCCAAGGTCCGGGGTTCGCATCATGAGCAGGGGAGAGAAACTAAGCTATACAACAAAATAAGAATAAAGTCTTTCTTCTTCCTCTCTCCTGCCTGCCTGCCTTCATTCCTACCTGCAGCTTTCCTTAAAAAAAAAAAAAAAAAAAAAAAAGGCCACCACCAGCAGCCCAGTCCATCACAGCCTCCCACGTTCAGACAGTTAGCAGCTCAGATCAGAGGAGACAAAGGCCAGGGACAGTGCGGGACGCAGGACTGTAGCCACGTCCCAGAAGCAGCAGCAGCTGTAAGGAGGAAAAGACATTCCTTTTCTCATCTGAGTAGTCAAGACTGTAGTGAGGGATTGGGTTGGTCTTGTCAATACTATTATAGGGAAAAAGATTCACAGTGAGAACAAATTGAAAGGAGGGAAGTGGGGAGATGCGTTCTATGTGGGGACAAATTCAGCGAGGAGCTGAGACGGGGGCTGGGGAGGGCTGCTCTCATGGTCTGCACTCCGTCTAGCGGGGGGAAGAAAACTGGAGAGAGGCGTCTCCCCGCAACTCTGCACCCCCACTCTAGGCAGCTGACAGGGTAGGAGAGGAGCATCTCCTCCCATTGCGTCAGGGAATGGGAACTTTCTAGAGACAACAGAAGTCAGGCGAAGGCATTTCATTTATCAGCTGAGCGTCTTGAGCCATGATTTTCAGAAGACAGAATCTGTGATCCCATCTCACTCTTGGAACCTGGTTTTCTCCTACCTCCCATGACAGAATCTTAGAGGAGATGCTGCGCTCTGTGGTGTCCTGGGTTCAGGTGACCAAGGACCCATGAAACTGACCCTTTGAGTTAGATCAGAAATGCTGGCATGTGACCTGTCAGGTGAAGGGACACAACCCCCACCATCAGACCATCGTGGAATGCTGCCGATGTCCAGAGTTTAGCCATCAGCAGGTTCGAGGACTGTAACGGTAGAGAACATTTGATGAAGAGATTGACTTTTTAGAAGCGAACGAGAGAAATGTTTCCTTGGGAAAACACGCTGAAATTCCCGAGGGAGGGCGGGATATTGGATTTAGCCCCGTTATTCTGGTGGCGGCAACTTCTTTTAGCTATTATTGAAAACAGAATACCTGTGTTTCCGAATCCCTTTGTCAAAACCAGGCACTCGAGAGATTGGTTTCCCAGGTTTTCAGCTGTGAGAGACGACTGCCAAATCTCTCTCAAGGGGTTACCCACTCCTGGGACGGTAATGCTAATGAAGGCGATAGGAGTGCTTCCCTGTAGGTCTGTCTTAGAGCCACACACCGCCCTTCATCTCTGTCAGCAGCCTCGTCCGACCCCACCGGGTTCTCTGCTGAAGAGAGGCCCCAACCAGAAATGGCAGATCACTGCCAAACAATGTGAGAGCCACAGGCCAGTCACAGGGAAGGGGAGTCGGTAATGGTGCCCCGTGTTGGAAAGAGAATTTTATGTAGATTCATATAAAATAGCTGCTTGTGTCTTCACGTTGCTAATGATGCCTCCTGTTCTTCTCTTTCAGGGCTCCTGAGATCATCCTTGGTTTACCATTTTGTGAGGCAATTGACATGTGGTCCCTGGGCTGTGTCATCGCAGAACTATTTCTGGGCTGGCCGCTCTACCCTGGTGCCTCCGAGTACGACCAGGTGGGTCCGGGGCACAGGTTTTCACCGTGGGCCTCATGCTTCCTCTGCATCAGCCCTTCACTTGCAACGTGACAATGGACGGGTTACAAGGTGTCAGGTCATCTCCCCAGCCTTGCTTCCCCTTAACCCGCTGCTTCTGTATTTATTCCTCTCTCTTTTCCCTTTTTTTTTTAACTTCTTTCCCTATAAATTGCCATTTTCATTTTCCTCAAAGGCACTAGGTCCATTAGTCCACGCGATTATGCGGTGACTGGGGAAGCCCTGACCTCCTCCTCCTTTCTTGCAGATTCGGTATATTTCACAAACACAGGGTTTGCCGGCTGAATACTTATTAAGTGCGGGGACAAAGACAACAAGGTTTTTCAACCGTGACACAGACTCACCATATCCTTTGTGGAGGCTGAAGGTAGGGGGAGCTCCCCTCCATTCCTCACTGACACCCAGGGGAGACCAGGAGAAGGCCTGGTCCTAGAAAGGGGGAGCGTTCGCTCAGCCAGCAGCATGCAGGGGGCCGGGGGGCACTCTCGCTGATACTCGGTGCAGGTGGTTTGCATGTTCAGAAGCACCTCTCAGCTCGGCCTGCAGCCACCTGTGCAGTTGGAATCCCACACTATGATGTTAAATCTGCTGGATTTTATCCAGTCAACCTTGATGACCTGTCAGACCTGTGCTCCACGGAGAAACAAACCACCCCTCCCCTCCAGGAGCTCCCAGCCCAGGGGGAGACTGAGCCGCAGACAGCAGACTACCCTGAACCATCGCAGTGCCCCCCGACTTCCTCGCCCCAGGCCTGTGGTCCGGCCTTCAAGGGGAACATGCACCACCCCTTGGGTAGTTACTTTAACGGAAACACATTTTACTTTCGTTCTGATTGAGTAATTCAAATTAATGTATTTTCCTGGGAAGGAGAAAAGAATGCAAATCTTAAGTATGTTTTCTGTTCATTTGATGTGTTTCTTTTTTCACAAGAGAGTGGGTGGGTTGTTTGGGGTTTTTTTGTGTTTTTTTGTTTTTGGGTTTTTTTGACAAAACCACAGCCAAATTCTGGCGCAATTCAAAGATAATGTGTGGCCAGCAGTTGCCAAAGCTTTAGGAGAGAGATTGGGGCCAGAGGGAGCCAGCACTCAGGCTATCAATGTGGGGCTGACATCTGGCATCTATGAGGTTAAGGAGGTCAAGGTCACGTCCTATGCAAAGAGCCCTGGGTGGAGTGGGGAAAGCCAGGCAGGGACAAGGTCACTCTTTGTCTTCCTTGCAAGCCTTAGTCCTCCCTGTCCAGCTGTTCCCAGGATGGAAGCCTGGATCTCAGCAGCTCCAGGTGGACTGTACTTACATGAGATCTGAGCATTAATTACTCTGACCCACGGGTGTGCCCAAAGGCCCGTAGTGGCCCCTGGAAACAGCAGCTTCCTAGGTAAAGGCCAGTGGGGGGCCTTATGTGTGCGCCCCCTCTCCCAGGCCGAGGGGATCCAATCGCTTATGGACCTTGGGACCTTGGGACCTTGTGACCTTCCAGCTCCTTAACCTTTCTATCTGTTTCTCCCTCTGGTAAAGGGGTTGCGGTTGTCCCATCTAAGTGACTGTGAGGGTCTGAATGAGTATGTGTACTTTGATATAGCGCCTGGCGCCTGTATAAGAGTGTGTTCAATAAAGTTACATTGACTTTGTGAACTGTGTGGAAAGGAGACCTCTGCTCCTTGCTCCGTCCCTTAATAAACTCTTGGAAGAATGAGGGGTGATCAGGGAGGTGGCATATCTTACTTGTCCTAGATTCCTCTAGACCTGACCAAGAGCAGGCCCCCGACAGGCCTTTGTGGCAAGGAAAGAAGGAAGGAAGGAAAGGGGGGAGTTAGTGTGGAGGATGAAGAGAGAAAGAAGTCAGGATACAGGTCACTTTAAGAAGAATCAAAGTCTCCTCTGAAAAGCAGGAAAAAGACCCCCCCAACTCCCTTGAGAAACAGAAGCTCAGACTTGACTTCTGACTGGAAGTGACTAGAAAATGACTCATGATACCAATCGGCTTTTGCCTCTCTTGACCAGACACCGGATGACCATGAAGCAGAGACAGGGATTAAGTCAAAAGAAGCAAGGAAGTACATTTTCAACTGTTTGGATGATATGGCCCAGGTAAGCGCCACGCCATGTATACTCCTGTTAGCGTGACAGACTTAATGTGAGCATGTTGGAGGGCGACGGCTAGAAATTCACTTGGCTTGCTGGTTGCCCTTGATCTTGAGCAGTGATATATGCCAGCCTGCGTCGGAATGCCATCTGGTTGGTGGGACATTTTTATAACCCAGTATGAGTCCCTCACAAAGAGCCAGCATTGGTTGGTTCCCATCTGGAAAGTGGTATCTGGCGTCCTCGAGAACTTCAGCCCCCCAGGACATCTGAGTCCAACGCCCCTGATGCAGAGTCTGTTCCCTAGGGCTGCTGGGACAGGGTGCCACGTGCCAGGGGCTTAGCAGACATGTGTTCTCTCATACCTCCAGAGGCTGAAAATCAGAATTCGCAATATCAGCAAGGTCACAGTCCCGCTGAAAGCTCTATGAAGAAACTGTCCCCTGCCTCTCTCCTGGCTTCTGGTGGCCCCAGCCAACCACAGTGCTCCCTGACTTGTCATGTGTCCTTCTTCCCCGTTTCCTCTTGTCTCTGTATCTTGTTTCCCTTTCTCTCATAGGAACACCAGCCATCGATTTAAGGCCCACCCTTATCCAGTATGACCTCACTTTTTAAAATGAGGTCAAAAAGAAGTAGTCACATCTGCACAGACCCTCTTTCCAAAGGTCACATTCACAGGACTGGGGTTTAGGGTTCTCTTTTAGGGCCACACAATTCAACCTACTACAGTCAGTCTTTTAGCTCACGGGAGTCCCCAAAAGCTTTCACCTTTGTGCCCAGAGAGAATTCTAGAACTTTGGCTGTTTTCAGTGTGAAAACGAGTCTGATATCAAGGCAACCCACTGCTCTTCTTCACGGCAATGAGAAATAAAGCTACAGACCAATAAACACTTAGCAAACCTCTTACTGTAGATGAGTGTAACCAAGAATCATGATTCTGAGAAAAGTATACTTGTCAGTTGATTAGAAGCTGAGATTGTCTGAGAAAACGGAAATTGCTTCCTAGAGTACATCTTGGAAAATATAGAAAGGACCACAAACAGGCCTTTTAAAGGCTGGGGCTCCAGCACAGTCATGCTCTTGAAGACAAATCTTGTGTTCAGATATCCTGCCTGTCTTAGCCAGAAGCAGCCTGAACAGATGGGCTGAAGTCATTCTGACGCCATGAGAAGACTGTAGGCTGAAGGACTGGGGTGCTTCTCCCACTCTCTGAAGGTTAAATAAACAAACCTTTTTTGCATCTCATTTTCTACTGCTCGATTGTAGTTTTTGTTGTCGTTTTTTAATTGTGGTAAAACGTACATAGCATAAAATTGATTATGTTACCCTTTTATTTACTTATTTATTTTTTTACGCAAAGGTGCAGGCAGGAATGATGGCAAGTAGGCAGGCAGGCGGGGAAGAGAGAGGAGGAAGAAGCATTTATTTGTTGCATTCAGTGGTGCATCTTGGTTGTTCCCCTGGACCCTGGTTTCAAACCTGGCTCCAGGAGATGTATGTGGACTGCGTCCAGCGGCTTCATTCACTCGGCCACCAGGGCACGCCCATGCGCATCGTTGTCAAGTAGACTGTTCAGTAGTAATAAGGACATTCACGCTGTTGTGAGCCAGGCCCTTGGCCTCTTTCACACTGTGTGTGTCGAGCTGTGATGAGAGGGTCATTGCCACCTAACAGTGTACAGCAGGGCCGTGTAGGGCCCTCCCTCCCCCGCGCACGGCCCCCCGGCCTCCTGCAGAGAGAGCAGCCACATACCCAGTAATAACAGGTCACCTTCACGAGGACAGATGCCACCTCCTAGGCATCAGGACAGGTGGTGGTAGCTGAGGGTGAAGTTGAGGGATGGAGAAGCAGGGACGTCACCAAGAGGGCAGGCCCCAGGGGTCTTGATAACCTGCCCCTACTCGCCTCCAGGTGAACATGAGCACGGACCTGGAAGGGAGCGACATGCTGGTGGAAAAGGCTGACCGGCGGGAGTTCATAGACCTGCTGAAGAAGATGCTGACCATCGACGCCGACAAGAGGGTCACGCCCGTCGAAACCCTGAACCACCCCTTCGTCACCATGACACACCTGCTCGATTTTCCCCACAGCACACAGTAGGTGTCCAGTGCCTTGCAAGCCTCTCCTTTAAAGCCCCAGGGAGTCAGTGTTTCGTGGCCTC
The DNA here is from genome assembly GCA_004363575.1 of Solenodon paradoxus. NCBI lineage: Eukaryota > Metazoa > Chordata > Mammalia > Eulipotyphla > Solenodontidae > Solenodon > Solenodon paradoxus. Next base: position 41,000 of record RJWH01005320.1, on the reverse strand, counting down.
ACGACCTCTCTGCTCTGCTGTGGGAGTGGAGAGCAGCCGCGGGCAACACTCACAGGCGCTCCAGCTCTATGTCTGAAAACCAGTGGCCCTGACAGATGGGGAGCCTGGGCTGCAGAAAAGGAGGGATGGTGGTGCAGGGGTGTGTGCAAGGCTGGGTGGCAGGACTCCAGGCCTGAGACGGGCCCGGGGTGGTGTTCAGAATGGCAGCATCCATGAAGCAAGAGTGATTTCAGCACCACGGGACATTCCAGGCCCAATCTGGAGTGGACTCGGTCTAGCTTGGATTTGGCTTTGTTCATTCAGTCATCCAGCTTGCTGTGAACTCTGCCCCCCAGCCTTATAGTCTATAGAAGAGAGAAAGGTATAGGTGATACCCAAATAACCAGGCTGCTGTCAGGGGTCCAGGGAACAAGAGAGCCTGCCTGGCAGGCAGGGAAGGCCCCTAGGGGAGTGACCACCCCAGCATGAGTCAGAGGTTGTTGTGGGAAGAGGGGAAGGACAGGAAGGACATGGCCTGTGGGGGCCCCAGAGCAGGCAGGACCATGCCCTAGGGCAGGCTCCAGGGAAATGGAGCCCAGGATAAGCCGGGCCCAAGCCTTTGTGCTAAGGATCCTCAGAGCAGTGGGACATCATTAAAAGATTTGTAAGCAGGGAAACAGCTGGTTAGAGTCATTTAACAACAATTTGTCTGCTGCCTCGGTCAAGGCAAATGAGCCTGGAAAAAATGTCCATCAGATTCAGCAACTTGCTGTTGTTGGTAACTTAGTGAGAGTCTTTTTGGCGGATGGGAGAAGCCGAAACCAGTTTTAATGGGATGACAGACTGAGAAAGAGGTACAGAAACAGATGGTGCCCTTTCAAGAAGGGAGGCTATGAAAGGGGAGGGAGGAAACAGAGGGGTGATGGGGTGGGGGGCAACTTCCAATATGGAAGAGGCTTGAGCAATTGTAAATGCTGATGGGAAGTGTCTGGCAGCAAGTGAGAGACTAAGGATAAAGGATGCTCAGAAGATCAGTTTCCTTTGACGGTGGGGGCAGGGGGCTGGGATACAGGGCACGGTTGGAGAAAAAGGCCAATGTCACTGGAAGGTCAATGTCAGAAGTCCTGCTGGTCTAGTGGAAGAGAGTTGAGGGAGTTCTTCAGACAGCTGCTGTCTTTTGTTGCGACGCCGGCAGCATGTGGGTTAGGAAGGAAAATTTAGATCTCTGGGGCAAGGTGGCAGAGCAAACTGAACAGAGAAATACAAAACTGTTGAGCATTGAATTTGAGCATGAAGAGTATAGAGTTGGATTCAACTCCCTAGGAAGGAGGGAGAAAACAGTTGGGTTCATCCCAGTTAGAGTTTTTTCCAGGTTGCTAAGAGATAAGCACAGATCAACAGATTATGTATCCCAAATGGTGGCTATGGGAGGCCCAACTGAAGAGGAAGGGAAGGGAAGATGGGAGGGGTCCAAAGACCCTGAGTGATCTGATCAATTCAAAGACTGGTTATTATAGTAATAGTCACATGAGCCAGGGGTGGGGGAGTGAAGCTGTGGCCAGAGGATAGGAAGCCTGAACTTGTAGTTTGAGAAAGTGAAACAGTTTCTAGTTGGACTGTCTGGGGACAGGATGACTGGAATTGACAACAGGTCACTAGAGAGGAGAAGGACCTGCGAACCCCAGGTGTCTAAAGGCCATCCGTGTGGCCACTGAAGTCTCCCAAGGTGGGTGGGGAAAGAGGTAAAGTGGAGAACTGGGCCAGTAGTCAAAGCTCAGTGAACAACCAAGAAAGGAAGGCCGTTGGAGGTAAGAGAATGAGAGTGTTAGTTTATGCAGGCCACAGCAGCAAAGTGTTTTGTATGATGGAGAGACTTCAACAGCAGGAATTAATTGTCTTATAATTCTAAAAGCCCAAGATCTGGATATGTCCTCTCTCCTTAGCTGATAGAAGACCACCTTCTCCCTGTCTTCACGTAGTCTTCCTTCAGGACATGACTGTGTCCTCCTGTCTTCCTCCTTAAAAGGAAGTGAATTAACACCCACTCTAATGACCTCATTTGACACCTTTCATGATCTCATCTCCAAATTCTGTCACATTCTCAAGTACTGGGGATTGGAACTTCAACATAAGAACTTTGGGGACACAGTTCAGCCCATAACAGAGGGTAATGAGGGACCTGCTTCAGCATCTCAACTCCACCGCCCTGGGCTATGACAAGATAAATGATCCCTGGGTGCCTGCAGGGAAAGGCACTGGATTTTAGAAGGGGGCAGTGGGGAAGGAGAGTCCTTTAAGAAGCTAGAGATGAGGCACATTTGCAGACTAGGGCTGGCTCGCTCATGGCCAGGCTCAGATAGGGCCAAATCTCAAGGCTGGACTTGACCTGAACCATACCACAAGAAATGGTGGCGGCGCCCACTGTGAGCGGTGCTTCCTGTATTGCAGTTCTGTATCCCGTCGCTACTGAGCAAGTCAAGTCGCATTGCAATAGCCAGACAGACAGTTCCTTTCATTTAGAGCCATGTCTGGGCAACCCGACTCCAGTGCGGAGACGGGGGTTGGGTCCCTCTCTTGCTAACTCACTGTGGGATTTGTCCTGCTCTGATGCGGTAAGCGTTTAAGTCAAGGGGTGTCAGTCTGTATATGAGAAGGAAGGGAAACTTGTGAGATACTGGCTCCGGCTCCCTAAGGTCAGTCTTTTTAAATTCAGCAGTGAAGCAGGATGACTGAGAAACAGCCGTGGATAGGAGACAGAAGGCATGTTCTCTAGAGCTGCACTGAGTCAGAGATAACCGCCGCATGAAGTCAGGGGCCTGGTTGATTGTCTTCAGGTCCTGTCCATCTCCGGGTTCCATGGGGAAGCGCCAGGAATGCTTCACTTGGTGAAGATCAAGCCTGGAGATCATGAGCATCAAATTCACTTTCAGAACTTGGCGTGGGATCCAGGTGGAGCCTTGGCTGCTGAGAACTCAGAAAATGAGCCTCAGAAGGAAGAACGGGTCTTGAGCTCGGCTTATGTGAGAGTAGGCCCACTCCCGAAGGGGCCTTAGAACTTGCATGGAGAACAGCAGGGCACGAAGGAACCTCAGCCCCCCCCCCCCACTGCTGTAGACTCTGCACCCCGAGGCTGTGCCAGGGCTGCCTCAACAGCTAGATTAATAGAGTCCCACTCACCGTCTCCACACCAGGATCCAGGTGCACGAGTCCCTTAAAGCTAGTCTCAGAGAATTCGTCCATCGTGAGAGTGCGTAGCCCCTGGAAGTGACCGTTAACTCAGAGAGAGGCTTCTCTGAGCATGTCTGAGTCCATTTGTCAGGGGAAGCCTGTGTCCACATCACCTGCTTTGCCCAAAATCGAGCCTACCTGCAGTATGCAGAAGTAGCATTCAGCGGTGACCTTAAAACAGCAGAAAACTTGTCATTTATATCCAGTTGTCATGTTTATCATTAAGTCTTTTCAACTGAATTCTGAATTGGGTTTTCTGGTCTCAAATATTCAAATTGAGAAAAAGTCAGCTTAACTCGAAGACACAGACGTGATCGAGAAGCCACTGCAAAGCCTGGAGGGTTCTCGTGGGTCTGAATGGCGGGCGCCACCTGCGACTTTCCTTCTGATGCTGCTGTCAGCGGTGCTTTTACACTTTTATCTTCATAATCAGGCTTTTGCTTTGAGTGTCAAATGCAATGGAGAGGGGGAAAATTTTTAAAAAGGGAGAGAATTTTTATTGCACTGCGCAAAAATTTGAAAAGAATAAGGATAAAGGAAACCGGAGAGGAAGTATACCTTTCTGTGAAGGTTACCAGTAAATTAGCTCTTGGTTTTGACAAACTATTTGTGTTCGCTAAGCTTCATGTCTGTTGGTGCCATAGGGGCACTGATTGTAGCTCCCTCCGCTAGCTGTTTAGGGCTGAGGAAAGTGCCTGCAGACAGCCACCGCAGCCCTCAGTGTGAGGCACCCGTCGTCTATGGCAGCGCTTCCAGACAGGTCGCGGTCCAGCGGGCAGAACGCCTGTTCCGCTCGGGCGGGCCAGCTTCCTCCCTGGACGTCCCCTAGGTGGCGCTGGCGCCCCAGAGTAGCTGAAGGGCGCTCCACACCAGTCCGGGGAAAGCGGAGGCAGGTTGGAAACTGCTGTTTAATGTTCCCAATCAGAAAACTTAGATGTGCATTTAGGGGCCAAAAACCAGATGCGAGCAGTGAAGCAATACAAGGGAATGTGGGGAGAGCCAGCCTTCCCCATCCAGAGGGGAAGGAGGGAGGACGGCGGGGAAATTCATCAAAATTGACTCAAAAGTGCAGGCTTTGCCTGAGAAATCCCTGAAACTTGGGCGTGGAGTTGTTTCTTTGCTTGTCTTGTGTACCAGACTAACTGCCCCCTGCCCTTGTCTCCCCATCTTCCCCCCACACCCCACGTTACCTCTTCTCTTCCCCTCGCACCCGTCCCTGCTTTTGCACGAACAGCGTCAAGTCATGCTTCCAGAACATGGAGATTTGCAAGCGTCGGGTGAACATGTATGACACGGTGAACCAGAGCAAAACCCCTTTCATCACGCACGTGGCCCCCAGCACGTCCACCAACCTGACCATGACCTTCAACAACCAGCTGAACACTGTCCACACACAGGTGAGTGGGCAGCAGGCGGCCTAAGGCTGTCACAGTGGGCACTGCCACCCCTGCAGGGACCCATGCAGACCGCATTCCCCCCAAACCACGTTCACTGCGTAAGGCAGTGCTGGCCAATCTGCATCGATGGGAGGACCCAGAGGGAATCATGCCTAGTGAGATGAGTCAGAAGGACAAAGACAGACATCGTCTGGTCTCGCTTATGTGTGAGATGCAGAGAAACAAGCAAATGATCTAAATCAAACAAAAATAGACTCTTAGCCTGTAAACGCAGTTAGCAGTTACAGAAAGGGAGGGGCGGGGCAGGCAGATCAGGTAAAAGATGGGGGCTATATGGTTAAGCTTACCAAGTTGGCCTCTTCGTGGAAACTTAATGTACTATATCACATGATAATATTACAAGGATACACAGTTCAGACCTGTATGCATGTGGCCATGTTCCTTCAATAACAATATTTTTAACTGAAAGGGAGATAAATACAAAAAGAAAGAATCTGCTCTCGAGGTTACGAGAGGCCGGGGCACTCTTGTACCGCCTGCTGGCCCCAGTGGAATGTTCCAGCATGACGCACTGAGAGAGTTCCTCTGATTCTGTTCTGATGTGGTAATAAGTAAACGAGTTGCTGTGGTCCTTTTATGTGTGACATCTGTCTGGTAAAAATTTCTGGAACTGGAAGAGTCATCGGCACAGGTCCCCACACTGCTGGGGGCACATGGTCTCCTCGCAGGACACAGAAAACCAGTCCTTTTTCCAAGTCACGGAGAAAATCCCTTCATCCGTCTCACTGGAATCTCAGCCACCAGAATGGTGGAGGGCCAGAAACTCAGGTTTTCCTCCCACAGATTTCCAACCTTTTGCAGAAAATTAGCAGATTCCAGCCTCAACTCCTCTGAAATATCTGAAATATGATGACACACAGGGAATATTTCCCGAATGCTTCCATAACCCACAAGTCCTAACTCCAGGCTGTTCTGCTAAGACTCCTGCTTCGCCGCTCTCCTCCAGAGTTTCCAGTTCCCCCAGAGGATGCACCCTGTGTTTTTTCAGTCTTCATATCACTCTGCAAGGACGGTAACACTTATACACACACCGCCAGACGGTGTGCGTGTTCTATTCCTGAAGTATGAATCCCTCCGTCTGGCCTTCCGTCTCTGAAGCATCTCTGACCCCTGCCTCCCCCATCTCCCTTCTGCCCAAACCCGAGGACAAGCCACCTGAATCCGCTGCCCCATGGGGGCCGCCATTATACTTGAAGCCCTCTTCATGGGGAGAGCTGACGCTCTTGAGGGCCTGGAGTCCACAGGAAAAAACCTTCCATCCCAGAGCCTGGCCAGCCCGCAGACACTCAACCCTGAGCTCCTTGACAAATTATTACCATGGCTTTGTTCTTCATCACCTCCTTGAAGAGGTTTGTTTTTCTTATCAGCCCTCATTAGACACCTGATCTTAACTCCCTTGACCCAAACTGCCTGTCACCCATCTGCTGCCCATCTGCCTGGGCCAATATCAGAGCATTTAGGAGACAGCACAGGGCCTTTCTCAGATGCACACACCACTCCTGGAGGACTCTCCCCATCGGGCTTTTCTTTCCATGGAGACCCTGGGGTCCCTGACTGTACCAGGGGAGCCCCCCTCTGTCTTAACGTTGATAGGATGGCCAACATATCCATTCCCGAGTGCCATGAAGACTGCAAAGCTACAGGGCTCTCTGGCGCTCCATGGCAGAGTGGTGGTTAGGTCCTCCGAGCGTAGTCCCCACGCATCCCAAGGACCAGATTTACTTTCCAGGGGCGGGGAGCCAGGGGAGAATAGCAGTGTGAACAACTAAATAGAAGCAAATAAAACTGCTTCTCAAGTACCAAGGCATGTTTTCCTCCCCCTGATAGTTGTTATTAAATAGCGTTATTTCTAATAGCTAACATCCAGTGCATGTCAGATCTTTTCTAAGTGTGTTATAACTCTTCATCTCCCCAACAACATTGTGAAATAGTTATTTTCTTCATTATCTCCATTTTAGAAGAGGGAACCAAGTCACAGAGGGAGAGTCTCCTGCCCATGGCTACCATCTTAGTTCACGAGGGAAGAGTTTGGGCTTTGCATCAGCAGAGTCTAGACTCTGAAAACACTCACCCATATGCGCACACAGCAGCAGGCAAGTCAGACAGAATCCTTAAATGCCTTTCCTCAGTGATGTCTGCTCTTTAACTAACAACTTCCTTTTTCATCAGTGCTCCTGGGAGAATTCTGCCTCGATCTGAGCTGCTTGGAGTTGTTTAGATTTAGATAATTAGAAGCAATGAAATACATCCATAGTTCTAGGGTTAGAAGTAGGAGGACTTTGAGCTGCATGAGCATTTTCTTGCGGCTCTTACAAATCCAGAAGACCTTTCTCCAAATGGTCCTGAGTCCACAACATTGTACTCTCAGGGAGCCGACTTCCTCTACTTCCTAGAACTAGTCGGTCACCTACTTAGTACACATCGCATAAGGGTCCTCTCTTGCCAGTCCATGTCTCGTCCTACGGCCCAGCTGCTTCTCGGGCATGTCCGTGGTCCTGTTATTTGAACCTAGCCTTCTGCCAGGAATGTTAATGTGGGTGTGTAGGCCAAGCTTAAACCTCTTCCTTCTGGATGTCAGGTCGTTTCAGCATCTATGAGAACTGCTCCCAGGGAGCATAATCTTCATTTTTGGAAAACCCGCGCTCCCAATAAACATGCCTTTTCTTGCTTCTGTTTGTGGGCTGCTGCTCTACACGGCTGATAGGTTACGTCTCTGTGCGTGTCCCTGCCCCAGCAGAAAAGACAAGTAGAAAGTTGTGTGGGCCTTGGTGTGCCCTAGTGGCCTAGCGGTTTGAACCAGGTGCAGTCCACATACATCCCAAGGTCCCCGGTTCAAGACCCAGGGCCCAGGAAACAACCAAGATGAGCAAGTAAATGAGTAAATACTTCCTCCTCTCTCCTCCTGCCTGCCTGCCTACTCACCTTCATTCCTGCCTGCACCTTTCCTTTAAAAACAAAACAAGACAAAAAGCTGTGTTCCCTTCACATGTGCTTCTTTGGCTGATCCGTAAGCAGGAGTTAGGATTCTGGGCACTCCACCTACATAACAGCCACATTGGATCCTGGGGCCCATGTCGCCACGCAAGTTCCATTTGTCTCAAATGGATAAAGACCTGGAAAACTCAGCTTTTACAGGTGCTCATGGTCCCCATGAGACAGGCCTTAGGCAGATTAGCACTTGCAAAGGGCCAGGTGAACTGAGCAGACTGTTACAGATGTGGGCCGGCAGGCTGCGGGCTGGAGGAAGCAGCAAGGACACAGCCCCTCCCTCTCCTCCAGTGGCGCAGTTGGGCTCTCTGCTCAGCGCCCTTGAGAGGAAGGGCCTGTGTACCAACTGCACCACTGGAGGACTGTCAAGAAGAGCTGGGCAGGAACGCAAAGAAAGGAGTGGTTCATTTAAATGCGGGGTGTCATGGAGGGTTCCCCAGATGACATGGCGCCCCAGCTAGGCTCAGAAGCACAGAGGTCAGATAGTGTGCGAAGTAGCAAGACTGCTTGCTGCATGCTCGGAATACAAGAGTGGAGTAATCTGGCTGGTGCCAACAGCTGGCGAGCAGAGGGAAGTGGTCTGGAAGGTGGTCTGATTTCACTGGAAGAGGGTCCAGGCCCAGTGCACAAGCCATATTCATAGGCAGTGGTGGGAGATTTGAGGACACTGCACAGAATAGTCTTTTAGAAAGAATGTTCTGGGCTCTGTGCCCAAGAAGGAATGGAAGAGAGGTGGAGCCAGCCTCCAGGGCTGAGGGTCTCAGCTGAGGAAGCCATGATTGTAGAGCCGGGGATTGCCAGACAGCCTGAGGAAGAGGAGGCCCAGGGATGGACCAGAAGGTGAAATCTTTGGTACCAGCATGGGAACTGGAGGGTGCTGGTGCCCCCAGCGAGGGGAGCCAGGGCCCCGGAGCCCTGAGGAGAACGTGGGCATGTGGAGTCTGAGCAGATGGGTCCCTGTGTCTGGGTGGGGGGCCTCCAGGAGAATCGGGGCCATGGGGAGAAGAGGAAACGGATAATGCAAGTCCTGTCAGCACAAGCAAACAAACACTGGTGGCCATGTGAGGCTGCAAGAACAGACACTGTGACATTTATATCTTAAAATCCAAACATGGTGTCATGATTGCTTTCAAACACATTAATTTGCTGTGCACCAAAATGCTGCCTAAAATCTAAGTATAAAAAAAATTGCAAAATGAGATATCCTTTTGGTCAAATTTGACATCCCCTTCTAGAAATTCTCTTTTCCCGTGTCCAGGGTGTCCTTCGGGCTCTTCCTCCTTCCTCACTGGCTCACCTCTAGTGGTGAAACCTGGTCAGCACATTGAAGCCGTTGGCAACCTCCTATCTGAAGGATCGGTGTGAACGTGACGGGGTGGGATGAACCTGGGCGTTTCCAGTTTCAAATGTCATTTCCCTCCGTGACCATGGCTGTGCATGGATGTTCGGTCTCCACGGGAGTCTCTTTCTAAGGAGCAAGAAGAAGGGACATCACTTCAGTAATCATTTAGCCAGTCTCCATTTAAATCCCCTGACCCGCTAGCATCTTTTCTCTGCCTCGCAGCCTTCAAGCCCCAGCCTCGGGTGTCCCTCTCCCATCTAGCTCTAGAGCATATTTATCTGCACTGACTGCTCTGCAGCTAAGGACACCTGTAAACAGTGCCACCCTTAGACTGGACAAGAGGGCCCCTCCCAGGTCTTGGTATGTGTGCTTCCTTGCCAACCAAGCTCTGAGCTCCTGGGCACCTGGGCCTGCATACACCGTCCCGGGTATGGACCAGAGCACTAGGCCCTGGGGAGCGGGATGTGAGCAGTGCTTGGGTGTGTTAGATAGCAGGTCCATACATGTGCATGCTGAGCCCTTCAAGTTGGGGGGCAGGGCTGGGCAGCGAGAGAAAGAGGCGGAGTTTCCACTCTCCTCTGGCCTTTGGCACATCCTGGTGGCTCAGGTGACAGACATGGCTAGGGTTTCGATGATGTAAAGCCCAGGGGCCTGGGTGTATGACCCGGAGCCAGGGTGGGGGAAAAACCAGAGTGAATGCATGAGTGAGTGAATGAAGGAGTGAGTAAGTCAGTAACCAGCCTGGCCTTCCAGGTGTTTTGGAAGGTGTAGGAGGTGAGGGAGAAGAGCGGAACAGGACGCCCCGCCTAATGTTTATCTGCGGAATTTAGACCCAGTTATGCAGGCACCGCTCGCCCTCTCGCCCGGACCCCACAGATACTAGAAACAGCCGTACACATAAGCCCTGATGGTGATTCTGGGTCTCACGTGGCCAAGGGGCCTGCTCTTCCCTGAGACTACAGCTGTATGCCCGCTCCCCTCCGTTCTTGCTTTTTTGCCCTCGGTTTTTGTTCATTCGTTCTTCCTTTTAGTTCACTGATTTGATTTCGATTCCTGTCTCCCCACATGCCACCTCCCTCATTTTTTATTTTTGTTTATTTTTGTCCGATCCCCATCATTCCTTCAGGCTCCCACCTCCACCAGTGCCACTATTTCCTTAGCCAACCCCGAGGTCTCCATACTAAACTGCCAATCTGCACTCTACCAGCCCTCCGCCGCCTCCATGGCCGCGGTGGCCCAGCGGAGCATGCCCCTGCAGACCGGAGCGGCCCAGATTTGCGCCCGGCCGGACCCCTTCCAGCAAGCTCTCATCGTGTGCCCACCCGGCTTCCAAGGTAAGGAGCAACACCGCCTCTCACCCACTTCCGCCGGGCACCCCAGGGCGCTGGCCGCGATTCCCCGTCTTGCCGGCTTCCCCTAGAAGAGGGGTCTTCGTCCTTCAGAGAAGGACCTGGAATTGAGGAACCGGAGGCCCCTGGCCTGCCGGCCCACCTAGAAACACTAGGACTTTGGCCGTGGATAATGCGCACCCACATTTTTGGCCCAAACGTTCAGAAAAGAATCTTTTAATTTTTTCATTCACATTTTTATTTGTTTATATTTAGGTACTTATTTTTTTGTATTATGAAGGAATTTTAGCATTTATTTTTTAACATATTATGATACAAGAAATTTTATGTACCAAATGATTGTAAAACACAAGACACTAGGTATAAAAAGTTTTTCTTCCTGTGGCCGCCACCATCTGATGACCCTGGGGGAGGTGGCCAGTGTCTCCCGGCAGCTCTGTGGCCGTGCTCTTTTGCATATTTAATATCTGTCAACTTAAAGCTTGCAGTGTCTGTTTCTGTAAAAATGCCAGCTAGACTGCTAGCTCCCGCCTGGAGCGTAGAAATGTTGTGCTGTTAACCTATGGCAATAAAGTCGGCATCACCTGTGTCTTATCAAGCCAGAGTCACTTACTCTGTGGACAACACGATGTCATTCTTAATTCATTTTGCTGAATCTTTGACCAAAGTTGTTTTCGTTGCAAGTTCATCATAAATTCAACAAAACCGAATATTGCATTCCAGGGTATTATTTTGCATACAGCTATGATTATTGATTTCTGGAGTTACACTTTTAACTTATAAGCATAAGTAAAAGAATTAAAAAGTTATATAGACACAGAATTAGTACTACCCATGTATGATGCGCTTCCTTATTTTTCCCTTACACATTTGGTCCCCCAAAAAGGGCATTATACACAGCAAAATACGGTATGCTTCGGCCCCAAGTCTGGCTCTGATTTTCACCACCTGCCAGTGATTTTGTGATTAGGTCCCTGTGGGCTGTCCATCCAGGACCAGGAGCACTTAGTCTGTGCTTCCGTTGTTAACTGACATCTGCTCTGGCATTCCCCCTGGTGAAATAGCCTCAGTACGGGCTAGCCCAGAAAACGGCCAGTCTCCCAGGGCCAGCATAGTCCCAGCAGGCACAAAGTCCCTGGCCTTCCCTCCAGTTGATTCCTGGCCTGTGCACCCCAATCTTCTCTAAGAAGCTAGACTTTGCCTGCAGACTTGGTTACCACTTACCCAGGAAGCTCGAGGGTTGATTTGCAAACACCAGTCCTAAGTAGGTGTGTGCGGTGGTGGTTTCAGTGAGTGCCGCTTCAAAGGGACCAGACCGGTACTCTGTCCCACTGCCCTGCTCTGACACGTGCCAGCATCTCTTCACATCAGGGACAGTTGTTTTCTGTGGTCATTAGCAGTGTAACTCTTCCACTTCTGGCTTTTCCAGCTCCTTCATTTGATCTGGTTTTGGTGTGCTTGTTTAAAGTTAGGTGAGAAGCTCAAGTGGAGTCGTGCAAAGACCCAGGCAGCACCTGGTGGGGCTGGCGGGAGGGGAGTGGAGGGTTGCCACAGCTGGCTAGGAAGGAGCACCACGCCAGCTACTCCCACCGCTCAGCCCCTCTCTCCCCCGGCTGGCTGTCGACGCTAGGGCTGCAGGCCTCTCCCTCCAAGCATGCTGGCTACTCCGTGCGGATGGAAAATGCAGTTCCCATCGTCACTCAAGCCCCAGGAGCTCAGCCTCTTCAGATCCAGCCAGGTCTGCTGGCCCAGGTAATTCTTTCCTTAGTATCACTGATAGTGCCACTCTCCCCATTTACACTGTTCGCGGAAGAGATGTCTCCATAATTCCCAGCCCAGCGATGAGTTAGGAGCTTCGAATCATTAGATTAGATCCACAATATTCTGAATGATCCCCAGCTGAATTACCTTCTTCCATATCCTCCTTACACTTTCAAGAAGAAATTCAGAAGTAGAGAGTCTGGGGAAATTATAATTATTGTCTCTTTGTAATGCAAATTAATAGGGGAGGACCTAAGTTTCATTCTGATTCTATGAATAATGCTCTGTGACCTAAGGCAAGTCAGTTCACATTTCCTTGCCTCCTATTTCTCTCTTGTAAAATAGAGATGATTTTTTTTTAAGAGCTAAAGGGTGAGAAGCCAGGATCACAGAAGCTGTGAGCTGGAACCTCATGTGTTCCATTCTCTGCAGTAGTGCAGAGAGAGGAGAGTTGCTGAAAATATGTAAAGTGCTGTGGAAATTTCGCATTCAAACAACATAAGGTATGATCATAGTAATTCACCTGTCATGACAATTATGTTGTCTGTTTGCCAGGCACTTTACAGTTGTTACTTGATTCAGTCCCCACACAGCACAGTACAATGTGCCTCCATTTGACAAACAGGGAAAAGAGACACCATCAACTGGCTCAGAACCAAACACAAACCCAGGAAGCCTGCTGCCAGTGTCTGCATTTGAACTGCCTTGCTCTCCTGCCCCTCTTAGGGGCAGCTTGACCAAAATGTGAGTTTAGAAGCACCTTTATTTTAAAATCAGGCTCCCACAGCCTTTTCTCAAAGTGTTCCCACAGGCCATTTATGGTGTCTTTTCTTGAATAGAAGATTTTGATTTTTGTAGTCAAATTGTGAGCGTCCAACCATGCCCGCATGCCTCAGGCTAGTGTGTGAAGCTAGTGCATGAACACTTCTGTGCATCCAGCCCCAGGACCCAGGTTCGCCCCCAGGTCTGGAGTGAAAAACCGAAAACTGAACAACTGAATGAATTAAAGACATTTCTCCCTCCTGTTCCTTCCTTCCTCTCTTGAAAAAAAATTGGTGTAGGTCCTGCGTTCTCTATTCTATCCCATCACCCTCTCCAAATATACTCTCATCTCAGCTATAGAAACTCTCATAAGCTGTATGTCTTGGTATCTGGTAGGAAAAGCCGTGCTCTCATGTCATTCTTCAGTTACCTGGTCTGATCTTGTCCCTTCACTGTTCCATGTGAATGTTGACATCACTCTTACCTAGGGATTTCAGTTCCAAAACAAAGACAAAAAAAGCTCTGATATTTATTGGACTTGAATCAAATTTATATTTACTTTAGGAACAACTGACATCTTTATAATATTAGGTCATTTCATCCATGAGCGTGTTATAACCTCTATGTTGCCTTTTATCATTAAATATTTTACAAATGTATTATGTTTGCTAGTTATTTGTCCTTAGTTTAAAGGAATATAATTGATCTTGGTCCACTGAGTTGGTTATCTAGTAATTCTTCTAAACTTTTATGAGTTTTGATCATTTCTATGAATTCCTTTGGATTTTCTATGCAGGGGGTCTTTTTATTTGCAGACCCTACAGTTTTGCTTCTTCCTGTCTGATCATCAGCCTTTGTAGACTGTTGGTATTTCACTGTACTGACAGCATCTCTAAAACAGTGTTTAGTAACAGTGTAGATATTGAACATTGTTAACTTAAAGGAAACTCTACTAGCTGTTTGTCATAAGATATTTTGTTTGCCATACAGAGGCACACTATCGAAGTTGCTAATTTTTTAATAAATTAATATTGATTTGTATGAAATACTCTTTCTGCAAAATATTTTTTCTACATCTACTGAAATACTCCTGTTTCTTTGTTCCTTAATCTGTTAATGTAGCAAGTTATCGTAATAGATTTTATAATGTTCAACTATCTGTATTCTGAGATAAACCCTGTTTGATTATGTTAAGCTTGATATGTTTGCATGCTTTGCAATACTGAATTGCTTATAAGTAGCATGTCTGCATCTGTTCATAAGTGAGAAATAGTATATAATTTCTCTTTCTTAGTGACTCCTTAGCTGGTTTGGGTATCAAGGTTACACCATTCTCTTAAAATGTTACTGTTTTCTGGAACAGTTTGATTACTATTAACCATTCTCTTTGTTCTTATGTCCAAAGTGACATGGCAGATGACCACTAACACCAGCTTCTGGTGGCAAACATGGTTCTGTCTTGCTGCAAGTTTATAGACAGAGAGCCTCTGTATTTGAAGCAGCCCCCTACTCCTTCCTCTCTGCTGGGCAGAGTTTGGCAGTAGTGAATTCAGAAAGGCCAGGTGAGATTGAGAAAGAACTACAGCCCCATCCCAGGGCGGAGGGCCTGTTTGCTTTGTCTGAGTAGCGGAAATCCAGACCAGTCTGACCCGTTGCACTCCTCTGTAAGCCAAAACCTATAGAAATCGCGTGTACTTTAAAGGGTAGCTATTCTTTTTTGTGTTTGCACACTTAACCCCAAGAAGCCACGAACCACCTCTTGGAAGGAAAATCAGCATACCTTATTAGTTAAAATAGATGCTCTTCATGGTTGAATTTGGTAGGAGCCAGTAGGTTCAGCATTTCTGAATTTGTTTCAGTCCTTTCATCATAGCAGGGAGGTTTTACCTTTTGCTTACTTGAAAAAAGAGTCCCTAGGGTAAATCTCCGAGTGGATGTAATCTAAAGCTGTAATCGGGAAAGTGAACAAAAAAGTCTATGTATAAGGATTTTAATCACTACAGTATTTATTGCGGGGAGTTGCTAGAACCATTCGAACTCTGTGATCAGTAGGAGATTTGTTAAATAACTGGATGCATGCATAAAACGCACGTAGCTATTAACACGGCCGTGGCAGGCCTTGTGTCTTGACTTGTAAAGATTTCTAAGATACATTAAGTGAAAACTTCCTGCCCTCTTCAGAGCCGTGCTGTGTCTTTTTGTTTGTTGAGTTGTTTCTCCCTCTGCTTGTCACCTAATCCCGGCAACTATGTCAGCCTGTTATGGTGGCGCTCCTCCTAGACATTTTTAAGCGATCCCTTCAAAGGCAATGAAAAGAAGCTAACATAAAACGAGTATGGTGCCAGTCAAAGAAAGCAATAATTAAACATTTAAACAGATGCCTTCATTTTTCTCTGGGTGAATTTCTAGGTATCAGACAGAGACACTCCAAATACTATTATTTACTTTCAATATATCCCAAAAGTTGGCATGGTTTTTATCTACATATTTAAAGCTTTTCAGAGATTTTAACGATGAGATTTCACGATGGAGTTTTCGAGTGCATTGCTCGTGCAAGTTTCATGTGCTTTACCCTTTTCCTTCCCACCTCGCTGCGGGATCGCACGTCCCTCACAGGAACAGTCTCTGGGGCGCTCTGCAGGTGTGTCAGGGAAGGAGAGGTGTCGCCCACCCTCTGCTGTGGAGCCGCCTGGAAGGAGCATTTGTGAAGGAGCAGATAAAGGAGAAGCAGTTCTTGGCTGCTATGCTATTGAATTGAGCTCCCTTTTCAAATGGCAGCCTCCAAAGTCCCTTTAAGGAGATAGGCTGGCACAGAATTCAGAGACACCCACCCCCAGCACGTAGATTGCTGTTTGCCGATCCGGATAATCTTTCCCTTTGATAAAGTTTCTTCTAGACAATCAGCTCGTATCACCTGAACCCTTTAAATGTTTCCCTAAGGGCACACCCTTGTGGCTCAGGTAGCTGAGATGGCTGCCGTGTGGACCATGCAGGTGGGGAAGACCAGGAAAAAAAAAAAAAATCCCTGGCGCCCCCTAGTGGAGTAGTGGTTTGGTCCGCCGGCACAGTTCACATACATCCCAAAGACGCAGGTTCCATTCCTGGGAGCCACCAAGATGAACAACTAAATAAAAATACATAAATGCTTCCTCCTCCTCTCTCTTCCTGCCTGCCAGCCTCTGTTCACCTTCATTCCTGCCTGCACCTTTCCTTTTAAAAAAAAAAAGTTTCCCTAAGGACAAACTGGTGGCTTCAACCTTTTGAACTATCCAAAAGACAAAACATCAGTGTTTCACAAAACCTCCTTCAGTAACATTTTCAGCAACAAGTCTCTCCATCCATTCTGTCTTGCTGCCAGTCTCTATCTTGCTTTGCGCCTGAGATTGTCAGTGAATAAAGATGACTTTGGTGCCACCTCTATGCCACGTCAGATCATGGACAGGGGCCATCACTTTTGTGTCTTCTCCCCATAAAAAGAGGCAGGGTACTAGGCTCTGGAATTCAGGAGCCCATGTTCAGATGCCGGCTTGCCACTTAGTGGCTGTATGATACGGGGGAAGTTATTTCCTAAATTTCAATTTAATTATTTTTCCACGCAATACATGTTCCTAATTTTTCCACTTCCCCAAAATAATCATTTTTAATTGGACTGTTTATTGTGTTAATACCATGTTTAACATACTTAAACTGCTTTTTACAGATTTTTCCATGTTAAGTATAAATTGCTTTCCTCCTGTGGAAGCTGAAGATTTAGCTCCCTAACCCACCCCATCCCTGTAACACACAAGTGTGACACACACATGCACACACACACTCGCTGCTTTTTTCGTCCCATTCCGCTCATGTAATTTTTTATTCACCCACTTTGCAATATTTACATAATTATTATCATCAATATTGCATAATATTTTTTCAGCTAAAATGCATAATACACAATGATTCCATTTCCTTTCCTGAACAACTCGTTTTTCCCTGGAGTTGATGGTGATTTCAGTTTTTCACTAGGTTGGTTTCTTATTTTGATTATTTTGCAGCTCAAACTATTCCAGAGCTATGACAATTGTGTGTGTGTGTGTGTGTGTGTGTGTGTGTGTGTGTGTGAGAGAGAGAGAGA
Organism: Solenodon paradoxus; assembly: GCA_004363575.1. Classification (NCBI taxonomy): domain Eukaryota; kingdom Metazoa; phylum Chordata; class Mammalia; order Eulipotyphla; family Solenodontidae; genus Solenodon; species Solenodon paradoxus. The sequence goes on along the minus strand of RJWH01005320.1, from coordinate 24,020 downwards.
GAGAGAGAGAGAGAGAGAGAGAGAGAGAGAGAGAGAGAATGCTGACATTTTAACACATTGAGAAGTTTAGTGTCCACTGCTTTTTTTCTGTCTTTCTCAGAGTTTTCCAGACTCTCCTGGTCCCCAAGGGTCTGGAATGTCATGATGACACACTTTCCTTGGGGTCCTTTTTTCATCTAGCATCCTGGACACTTTAGTCGCCCCTTTGAATCTGGACATTTTCCTTTTATGTCTCTCCTGTGTTGATTTCATCCCCTCCATTTTCTCTTTTCCTTCTTTGTGAAATTCCTAGTCATTGAGTGTCATTATTTCTGAACTGATCTGATTTTTGTTTCTTTTTTCCCTTATTTAATATTTACATTCTATCTGCTCTGTTTTCTGACAGATTATCCCCAACTTTCTTTAAAACCTGCCATGAAATTGTCATGTACTCATTTCTAAGAGTTCTTTCTTGTTCTCTTTATTCATTCTCTCTCTCTCTCTCTCTCTCTCTCTCTCTCTCTCTCTCTCTCTCTCTCTCTCTCCATTAATTCTAGATTTCTAGAAATCTTCTGATTCTTATACTGTTTTTGTTTCCTCTGAGGTCCGTTTTTGGTTCGTTTTGGTCTCTTTCATGATAAATGCTTCCTTAAATACCTGCTTATCCTTGGCTATTCATTCATATTTAAGACTAACCACTAAAAACCAAATTGGACAGCTTTGGGGGTGGACAGACTCTTGAATGGGAACTTCTCCATCAAGCTGCCAGTATTTTTACTGGCAGGCATCCTGATCCTTAAATGTACCTGTAGTTTTTTCTCTTGAACTAGTTTCCCCAGACAGACTCCTCCAGCCTCCTGCTTTTGTGGGGTGAGAGGGCTTTGGGGTGAGGGGACAGATACGGGTTGGGTGTAATCCTACTGTCAGGGATGAGGACCTGAGAAGAGAAGGAAACTCATGGTTTAACATGCAGACCTGACCAGTCTGCTAACTTGTTATTTGCTCTTATGTTTTCAGCTTCTACAATTTTGTTAACTTGTTATTCTCTCTCCTTGCTCTCTTTGTCTGTTTTTTTGTTTTGTTTTTTTGTTTTTTTAATGCCTTCACTCTCATTTTATTTTGGTTGGTTTGAGAGAGAGTTGGAGAGTAATATATGAAGGTGATTGAATGACTATATTTCTGGGCAAGTTATTTGGCCTGTTTTAGTTTATTCCTCTGAGAAATGGGAGGAAATAATAGTCCCTATCTCCCAGGATTGGTGTTAAGGTAAAATCTGAAAATCTATCTATGGCCTTAGCTCGACTTTGCACAACATGCATGAAGAAATATTAGCTCTGTTCTTATTATAAAGTGGGAGCAAATTGTAAATTAGGGGAATGTCTAATGAAGTGTGTCTCAGATGAGCGCAACATCTCAACTAGTGAAAAAGGTTAAAAATAGCCTTTTACTCCATCTGAGACTAACCATTTTAGGGAAATCAGGGAAAAAACGATGACCGTAGCTTGAGTAAGATTTCTTTTTTTAAATGCTGTTAGTCAAAACACATGTTTTCGCTGAGATCTAAAATGAGTTTCAGGCAAGTCCGGAGAAATCATCCTGCCAATGAATTTGTTATTTATTTAACATTTTGAGCTCGTATTCGAATCCAGTAAACTGAAGCATAGTGAACTATAGTGAATAGCCTTGACAGAACGGCTTTTTAATTTTATCAACACTTATGAAGCTCTTACTGTATAATCTGTGATCCTGAGCTTTATGCCCATATCAGATAGATCAGCAAGCAAACAGTCAACACTGATAAAGTGTAAGGTCTCATGGGGCTTCACCTTCTACGAGAGAAGATGGACCACGGGAACTGCCACTCTGTATGGTTCTATCGTTTTCACACATATCACCGCTTAGTAATCTGGGCTCAGGCTTTGTAATCCATTTCCACAAGTGCCTTTTTATATATATGCACCTAAACACAAACTGAACACACGCACGATCTGTGGAGGTGTCATATTATATAAACTACCAGCGCCATCACGTCCAGCTTGATGGAAAGAGAGAACAGTAATATCCCGGGTGTTTAAATCTTTGACCTGCACAAGCAGAATTTTACCTTAGTCATGTTCCTTTGAGTGTCCAAGTTTGAACTCATTTGTCAATCAGAATCATGTCAAAACCAAAGACAAGCAGAATACAGGTCTCCCCTGCCATCTGAAAGTAGTGTTCCTATTTGGAATGATTTGGTAGGTTTTTCTTGAGTCTGAGAACACTCAAAAATGCTTCCATATAATTAGTGGTGGTAGCAATCTCAGACCCCCCAAAAAAAACTTACCAAGTCATACCACAAAACAATTCTACTTTCGAATAACAGGGAACATTTACAGTGATTAAAAGTACAGAGAACTTAAAACCACACACACACACACACACACACACACACACACACACACACACACACATGATTATTCAAGGGAGAATCAGAAAGGTTCATTTTAGATTCCTTATAAAAATATTTATATATATTTATATGTGTGTGTATATATATATATATAAAGACTCCAACTCTGATTTCCTAACTAGCTCTCATGTTTGCTCCGAGAGACTGAGGTCATTCTCAATTCTGTTTAAAGCCCCAGCTAAGCATTTTACTTCACGCTTGCCTGCAGATACAGGGAAGAACCAGATAGTTGGTGCTCTCAGAATTGCATTAACTTAGATGCAGAAACTAAGACAAGTTGTTAAAACTCTAGATTCTAACTGATCAAAATATTAAATAAAAGATACTAGATGGGAAACTTCTTGAGGACAAAGTTACCCTTGCATGGCCCAGTTCGACTGCCTCAATCTCTTACACAGTTATGTGACAGAATGAATCCAAAAAATGAACTTTTCAAAATTTTGACCCTACTTATTAGAGCAAATTTATAACTAAATCTTTCTTCAGCCACAATCAATCCCGTCCATACAACTCGTTGAGCATGCACTTATCTTTGCTGAGTCCAGAGATGTGCATTTCAGCTCTGCATTTCTGTAGTTAGAAACCAGGTACTCCCACCACAGGACCTAGCACAACCCTGGGCGCAGAGTCAGTGCTTGGCTCATGCAGATTGTTTATGTGACAAACAAACATGGTGACCGCAAACACCCTTGGCTCTACAGCAGGCCTGGCCTAGTGGGACCCAGCAGATCCTCCTTCCCCCAGCATGGCAGCAGCTGACAGGAGTGGCCACCCACACGTCGGTGCAGCACGCAACGGTGATTCCCGAGACCATGGCAGGGACCCAGCAGCTGGCCGACTGGAGGTAAGCAGGCGAGCAGGCGTGACTGGCACGGGAGGCACGCGCACCACTGACCCGAGCACTGCCAGGCTGACCTGGACCCGAGTTCTCCGGTGTCCAGAGAGCGCTTACATTACAAAGAACAGTATCTGGACTGTGACTATGGCGTAACCAGAGGTTATTTTTCAAAAAATGTGCCAGGACACAAGAATGTCCACCTTACTATTTCATGATCAGTTGCCATTTTCAAGCCAAAGTTCATTTTGATCACTGGTGTCATTCACTGGATGTGGCGCCATGATTTGGGGTTGTTCCTTAGAATTAAATTCTAATCCCAGAAAAAACAAAAATTTGTCAGCAATGAAAGTACACAGAAAAGTCTCCAAGTCTTCCAAGCGATTCTTTTTTTTTTTTTTTATGGAAAGGTGCAGGCAGGAATGAAGGCTGGTTAGGCCGGCAGGCAGGAAGAGAGAGGAGGAAAAAAACCTTTACTTTATTTTTATTTAGTTGTTCACACTGGTTGTTTCCCCCGGGGTCTGGGACTCAAACCCAGGGGTATGTGGCCTGTGCTGCTTTAGAGGAGACTAACCTGACTGCTGCTCCACCAGGGCGCGCCTCGGGAAGTGTTTTCAAGGTGTTTTGAGACCCGGACGCGCTGGCGTCATATCTGAGCTACCAGTGGAAGGTTTGGCAGAACAGGGTCCGTTGGGGATGGCAAACTCTGGCATGGTTGCTGAGTCTAGCTTTTTAGTTAATAGTTATATCTGAGAGAGTAAAATCTACTTTCCGCGGATCCCAGAGGCACCCAGCTTGACTGTCCCCCGTTCTCCATCCCTTCGGCATTGGTGTCCAGAACCTGCCTGTGCCCTCTCAACCTCCGCACCAACATGATTCTGTTTTCTTATGGCCACCTTCCACGTTTCCTGGTGCCTCTCACCCAGCCCACCACCATCATTGTCCCCCAATGTCCTGCAGTGTCCCCCTCTGCCAGTGCTACGTGGCAGCCACCCCCACCAACTTGTTCTCAGTCCCCCACGGCCCTCCCGACATCAGGCTATGTCATACCCTCCCCTCTGACAGTGTCCACATTCTTGCCCATTCTTTCCTGACCCAAAAGGCTATTGTGACTGAAGAGCTCTCAGTAAAACGTGGAGCAGTGGAGTTGTAAGCCCCCACTGCAGCTTCCTCTGCACCGTTTCTGACCAGTGAAAAGAAGGGAGTGCACAGGATTTCCTGCCACCCTCGTTGCCCCACTAACAGCACCCCATGCCCACACCATTTGTTGGAAGCACTTTTTTCCCAGGTTCTTGGCTTTCAGGAACTGCACCTTAGCCTCCCGTGCCACTGAAGGGGCCTGGACCACTTTCAAACCAGGTAAAACTGGTTGAGTTCTGACACCACATGACCTGGGGCCAGCTCCTTAGCCATAAGCCTCAATGTCTTCTTCAGTAAGGCAGGGAAACAAGGCCTACCTCATGGGATGGTTGGGAGGATTGACTTCAACTAAAACACAAAGCACTTGACCTGTGTTTAAATGTGCCAAACCAGCGTTTGGTAGAGGACAGGCAACAAGTAAATCTGTTATCTTCCCTTCCCCCATTCACATCTGTCCTTTCTCGGAAGGATGGCCTTCCCTCTTCCACTCATTAGGAAAAGCAACCAAGTGGAAAGCTGTTAAACCAATTTTTTTCCATCCCTTTTTCTCCTAGCAGACTCCACATATGCTATACTCCTTTTTTCCTTTGTCTTTCTGCATTTATAGCTCATTCGATTCCCACAATACTCACATACTCAATCATGCATGTTTACTTATTCCTCCTCCCTTTTCATCTCTTCCCTCGTTACCGCAGAAAACACTTAAAGCCAACACACTTTCTTTCCAGCCTCTTCTCCATTTCATGTGCAGACCAAAGAGCTTCCATAATCATGACTACTAAACAAAGGAGAGGTGCTGATGACAGGTTTTTATCAAAGAAGCATGCCATGTCTGTAAAGGCTACAGCAGCAATAAATTAAAAAGTTATAACATCCATTTCTGAAGTCCATGCAAAAGTCCCAAAGACTTTCAAAATCGCTACTAAGGTTTCTTCTGTTTTTCCTTATTCATCCTTTTCTCCACATGGTAAAGATGAATTTTAAAATATTTTTTAAATCCCAATGAAATCTCCTTTAACTTTCAATTTTATTAAGTGATAAATGGGCTTTTATGGGCAAATCACTGAATTAATCATCACTTTTAATATTTCTGTGGGAAGACAAGCTTTCGAATTGCAGATCATAAGAACTTTTAAAACATACCCTATTTTCAGGATAACAGCTGCCACTATTTCTATCAACATGTGTCTGACTTATTAATTTTAATACCAAATTCTATACTTGTCTAGTCAACTTGCAGTTAATCTCATTATTCATTCAGCTAGCAGGTAATTAATTGATCAGCTGCTACATGCCTGATACTGTGCTTGCCACGGAGAGTGTTTAGGAATGTTAACACTCCCTAACACCAAAAACATACGGCTCCCAGTTTTCAAAGCTTTGAAGCTTATGTGTATCTTCACATAAACTACTGTCTCCTCACTTGAAAAATATTACCACGTATCCTGCCCGCCTTAGCGGTGGCAGTGCGTGGAATAACCCCCTGAAGGCTCTTTGTAAATTCTAACACCAACTACACAGCAGGGCAACCTGGGTGGTGACTTTAAAAGCTGCAGGGAATATGTATCTCTTCTCCCCAGAACTTAAGCTGAGCCTGCACGCTTGGCCTTGCCACTTCAAATGTCGTCTTTCTCACTCACGAACGAGTCGTGCTCCTGCTGCTCCTTCAGAGCATCACCATACCTGGAAACTTACGAGCTCACCTGGCTCGGCCCCTCACTTCCACAACCCCGTGGGCCAGTGAGAACCAACTTTGGAGTTTAATTTGGCTGGTAAATTGTGATAGAGCCTTTAAAAGGAGGTCTGAGTTCATAAAACTAACCTAGAGCCTCATGTTCCCATTCCTTTTCAGGAACACGCATGCTCACGGCAGCCATTACAATCCCATCATGCAGCAGCCAGCACTACTGACTGGTCACGTGACCCTCCCAGCAGCCCAGCCCTTAAATGTGGGCGTGGCCCACGTGATGCGGCAGCAGCCAACCAGCACCACTTCCTCCCGGAAGAGTAAGCAGCACCAGTCCTCGGCCAGGTAGGTGGGGCGCGTCACCTGGGGGAGCGAGGTTTGGAGCACCCAGAGTTGGAGAAGCAACTTAGCTTGAAAGAGTATCTGTTCGTGCACTGGATTCCTAGAGTGGGACCAAGGGTCCGGCAGATTGCGCTGCCCCAAGGGGACAGCACCCAGGATTTGAAGGAGGCACTCCTTCAGGTGAAGGAGGCACTCAGGTATGCCCGCCTTGCCCACTTCCAACCCTGCCAGCACCCCAACAGTGGGGCCTGGAATCCTTGTGCAGTACCTGTGTATGCCCTTCCATTTCTCTAGAAAATACTCTGCAGTTTCACTTTGGAAACCATTTGCCATAACTTTATTTTTTAGTAGAAAAAGATGTGCTTTCTTTGGAATCTTAAGGCCAGAAATGTAATTCCTGCTGCCACCTGCAGTAACACTGGTTAATCCTAGATACTGACCCCAGAACAATAGTCTTCCCTGTTTCCTTTAAATCCAGTCTCCTCTCTATGAACTCTAAAAGAACTCAAGATTGACAGGAGACTAGCCACGTGCTGTCTGATCCCATATATGTGGCATTTTGAGAAAGGCAAAACTCTCTGCACAGAGATCAGATTAGGAGTTGCCAGGGAGTTGAAGAGGGAGGGATTGACAGGAAAGGAGAATGAGGGAACTTCTCAGAGTGATAAAAAATTCTGTATCTAGATTGAGGGAGGGGGATTACGTGAATGTACATATATCAAAACTATCAAGCACTTCAAAAGGGTGACTTTCACTGTCTGTAATTTATACTTCCAGTGGCATAGACTGAAGAGGTTCCTAATTGCTTATTTGGGGTAGATTAATCAAGAGAAGCCCAATATACGAAACGTATAGTGAATTTTCATTTTCTACTTCCCTTTTATAGTCAGACACCAGACATTAAGCTTGCCTTTTTCAGTCTCCTTCAAAGATTAATCCTAGAGCTGACTTCTCTCAAATTTGTTACATTTCTTCAAGATTCCTTATTGGGGTGTTTCTAAGACCTCGGGGAAATTCAGATTTGTGGGATCCATGTCATTATTATATTGGCTGGCAGCAGAGGCCACCGTCTTAAACCTCAGGCTCTGTCATGGTAGGTAGGCCTCATACAGAACACAAGTCTGACTCAGGATGGAGCTGGCATCTGAGTAGGGCCAGTAAGAATCCTTAGCCTCCCAATCTGTTGACAGAACCCTCCTGCTGCTAACTCACCACCCAGCTGGCTTTATAAAGGCTCACTGCCAGTGCATTTCAAGATCAATATAATTATAGTGAAAGTTATATACTTGTCTATTTTTAAGACCAGTGCCTTGGGCAAAACAGTCTGAAAGACCAGAAGGTTCTCCTTTGTGGGTGGTGCAGCCAGGCACACTTTTTTCAACAAAGCCAAGCGGAGATATTTGAACTGCTGGAATAGTGAAAATATAAAATAAAAATTTGTAACATATTAGCAATAACAAATGCAAAGGTTCATGGTAAGTCAAAAGCAATGAAACAATCTTACTAGTAAAATGTGTCGCCAGCCAGCAAAAAGGAACCAGCAACATATTTGACACCAGCTAGACAGAAAATTAGATAATTCTACCCTTATGGAACTATTTTCTTCTTATGGCATCCCAGTAACTAGAAGGTGCTTGAATCTCTAAAGATAGCTAAGTTGCATTAGAGTTTGGCTTTGGTCTCTCACTGTGTAGGACATTTTTCCTCCCTGGAGTTACCAGGAAGGACATTTTCTAATTTAATAAGGAATTTCAAGAAGACCAAAATCAAGATTAAAAGACCTCATTTAAGCATGTCTTTTCTTCTTGCACTTTTCCCGATTTTCATTACTGTTTTGATTGGTAAGCGCCTCTGGAGCTCAGGTATCAAAATCCAGAAAAATCTTCTTTTTTTTTAAATTGTTATTGTACACACACATACTTTCATGGTTTTGACCCTTTCTCAGAGGACAAAGGAGAGAAAGCTAACCTTTAAGGTCACCAGTGTTAGATCCTTTAGACCCAGAAATGGTTTTTAGTTTAATAAATAGTAAAGCAGTCATTAGCAAGGAAACCAAAGCTCTATGTGGCAAATACCATTCCATCCAGCTCCCTCCAAATCAAGAGTAGGTTTGGGAGGATGCCAAGATGGCGCTCAAGGAATGAGGACCTGGAATCTGAAGGCAGGTTTCTGCATGGGGGCAGACACCCCTGGAAGTCCTGGGCCTTACATCTGCCCCCACTTGACCAGTGTGTTCTAGGCACAGCCACTCTGCCCTGGTTGCTCTTTGTCCTGTTGGAGAGCGGCCAGAGAAGGCCACTGTCCCCTCTGTAGCGACCAAAGGCACTCCAGAGACAGTCACGCATGCAGTAACAGAGGAGACCAGAGCAGCTGGGCCCTCCAACTTTTTCATGGAGATTTGGCCAAACTGGTGTCTAAACCGTTGGGCTCCTTGGCAAGAGCTGCTGGGCCTGACCTGCTTCTGTGTATGTTACAGAAACGTCTCCACCTGTGAGGTGTCCTCCTCACAGGCCATCAGCTCCCCTCAGCGGTCCAAACGTGTCAAGGAGAACACACCCCCACGCTGCGCCCTGGTGCACAGCAGCCCGGCCTGCAGCTCCTCCGTCACGTGCGGGTGGGGTGACGGGGCCTCCAGCACCACCAGGGAGAGGCAGCGGCAGACGATCGTCATTCCCGACACCCCCAGCCCCACAGTCAGCGTCATCACCATCAGCAGCGACACGGATGAGGAGGAAGAGCAGAAGCACGCCCCCACCAGGTGAGGCTGCGCACTTTCAACGGCCAGCAGCCATGGGCCGCGGGACTCACACAAGGAAAGTTACCCGTGGATCTGGACCACATGCCATCATCTGCCACCGATCCCTCTCTGCTGGCCCCTTCATTTTGGTTTGGCATGTCCTGGTGTCCTAAAGTGATTGCAAGGGAATGTCAAACAGGTTTTTTATAATTTTCCAAAATCGAAATGATGTTGAATTACTTTGGTGGGAGGGACTTGAGACCATAACAAATCAGGCACAAGATGCCCAGTGTATTTATAAAAATCTCTGCCTTGGGCTGTTGGAATTGATTGCTGATTGATCAGGATATTTCCCTTACATTGCCTTGGCTCGCTCAGTATTTGAAGTCAGTGTCTAATTAATCAGAAATTTCCCCATGTCTTAATGACCCAGTCTTTCAAACTGCCAGTTGACACTTCACCCAGAGTGTTTTACTGTTTATTTCAAAATAGCAAGAACTCATTTTACTCTCTTTGTTTATGAGGGAGAAGGAAGACATATTTATTTATATTTATAAGACTATTAGCCCTGGTATCAGAGCTTTTCCCTGCACTTTCCATCCAGACTCCAGCAGAATGTGGTTTGCACTCACTGTGCCTGGTGACTCCCCATGCCCTTCCAGAATGGTTGGTGCTCTGACCCTCTGCATTCCCAGGGCTTCTGGGCCCAAAGTTTCATGACCCCAGCCTGTGGGCTCATCACCTTGGAAGCAGAGGCAGGGAAGGGAGGCGGGCCGCTTGGGCCCATGCTGCCAGTCAGTGCATGCCCCGTGTCTGGAGACCACTTACCATTTGCAATTAGGTCTGCATTATTAATTCCTGATTGGATACAATGTCACTAATCAGTCATCACAAATCCTTTTGATTAGATCATAAATCCCCACCCTTGAAATCATTACAGAATGTACAGACAGGCTCATTAAAACATTCTCACCATCACCGTTCCTGCATGGGGCATTCCTTCCACATCGTCATTGTGAAACTCGTGTTTGGTTTTATTTTGTTCGGATTTTTCATGATAGGGCCAGTATGTGTCTCATTCGAGTGTCTTTCCCCATTTAATAGCTCAGCCTGGCCCCCTGTGTGTCCCAGAGAGGAATGTCATGGAGTCTCTCTGCTCCCAGCATTGTGCCAGGTACCAGAGGCCATGGAGACCAGGCACAGTGCTTCTCTCCCTTCTGCTCGTTCCAGGACTGGCCTCGGTTTCCATTTTGATAGCAGCTCCACGTTGAATCACTACCTCATTCTGCCCTGCACCTTATTCCACCTCCCCCCAGCCCCGGAGTAAGATGGGTTCAGTTCATCCCTTCACAAAGAGAAAGGCTGTTCCCAGCCCCTGGCCTGGAGCAGGCCATCCACGCATTTGTAGTATCGGCCATAAGAAGGGTCCCACCACCTCACACAGCCCTGTGCCACTTCAAGAAAAAAAGCAGAAGCAATTTAAAACTCTGACAGCCAGCTAGACTAGAATATCATTTTGAAGTATGAGATTTGAATTGACACAGGATCTCAAGATAGAGCTTGGGAGAGCACTGATTTGAGTGTCTTGAGGACAAGGGACTCAACTGAGGGGCTGTCTTTTCACCAGGCAGACAGCAGCCAGGCTGAGAATAGAAGGCAGAACCAAAGCTTCAGTGCTTCCCCAGAGGCCCCCAGGTCCCAGAAAGAAAGAGAACTGTGAGCACCTCGATGCAAATGACCTGGGACTTGGAGAAAGGCAGGGAAGTCACCTACAGACAGGTGCATGTGTGAGGAACCCCCAGTGAGTGGCCAGAGTTCATAGAATGACACGCATCAGGGCCTGCCCACCCAGCAGGACAATGAAATATACCAGAGACATCAGATCAAAGGACACTGTAGACCGAGGTTAGAGAGTGATGTTCAGCTGTCCACAGTTGTGACAGGAAGCTCATGAGTGAGGTCACACTGTTTTCTGGAGAGATCAGATGACTCTAGCCTTTAAAATCAAAACAAAAGTCTTAGGTCCCAAGTGGTGGGAGGGCGTGTTTGGGTCTGAGTAGGATAAAATAGAGAGAAACCACTGTGTAATGTGATCAGTTTCTGTGACTACATTTTGGAATGAGAAAAAACGGGATGGGGAAGGCAATAGGATTGCTCATTCTTAGAAATCCAGATGGTCATAAAATTGAGCAGATTAAATATTCACTGGCCCCGCCAGTGTAAGATGCCATGCTCGGAGCTGCGGGTTTTCCTCAGACAGGCAGGGTCTGTCCTCAGCAGGTCTGCAGGGTCATCGGCAAGATGAGACACGTGTGAAGCATCATAACAGAGGACAATACATCTGTCCCGTAGACAGAGCACTGAAGGGGTTCAGAGGGGAAGAGTGTGAGGGAATACATAGCAGGGGAGGGGCTTTTTAAAGCCAAAGATCTGGGCAGGTGGACATACGGAAGAGGTGGGTCACATAGATGTGGGCGGGCAGAGGACCATGGGCAAGGAAGAAAGGGTGTCCCCTTCCCCTGCCATGGTGTTCAGCTTCATTAGGAGCTTCTGAGGTGCTCAACGGAAAGCATCAGTCCAGAGGAAGCAGGATTGCCCCTCAAGTGCTGCAACGGGGAGCCTCTCATCTCCAGCTAGAAGCTTCTCTAGCCGGTCTGTGCTCCAGGCTGAGCAGTGGAGACCTTCCCTCCCTGACCGTCATCATTCTTGTTCCCACCCTGCCTTCTCTCGGGCCATGAGCATCTTGGTTCTGGACCACTGTGTCCCCGGTCTCATCTAGTAGCTGCTGCTCACCTAAGTGTAGCCTATGCCTGCCTGAAATGCCAGTCCCTTCCTCAAATGTGACTCGGCCCTGACACAGCAGCTAGAGAGCCAGGAGACTGGGCCACTCACAGGGACAGTGAATACAGGATCCAGTGGCAGCACCGCCACCCCCGTGTCCTTTAGGGCCAATGTGACAAATAACGGTAAATCCACACTTTTAGACCTCATTGAGTGTCACTGACTCTCCGGGACCAGACGACTTTGCCTAGTGATTTGAGAGGATTACCCAGGCACAGTTAGGATTCCTGACCCCGACGTGGCGCTTCTCAAGGAGGACTCCCGAGCATGTGGGTGGTGGGCTGAAGCGACTGTGTCAGAGGGGTGCATTCTCCTAGTGATTTCACACAGTAGCTTGTGCCTCATGAATGAGGTGCACTAAGCCCAGGGGTCCAGTCCCATTTGATAGACGAGGAAATGGAGGTCCAGGGAGGGTAAGTGATTCGATCAGTAGCAGAATTGGGATTTGGGTCCCTTGCCATTGAAGAAATGGCAATCTGTATTATTAGCCAAAATGACTGATCTCTCTTCATCATTAATCCAACAAACATAGCTTCTGCCCCGCCCCTCCTCTGACCACCTCCACATCTGGTCGAGCACTGGGTGCTGGGTCCCAGGCCAGGGCCTTAGGAGTCGGGAGTCCCTTCACTGAGCCCTCCGTCAGGCCAGGCATTCAATCCTAGCGACGACAAGGCCAGGAATCAGCTCTTCTGGATGTTCAAGAAGATTTTGAAAAATGAGGAGGCTAAGAAAGACCCCAGGGGCCTCCGTTTTTCCTCAATGAGTCGCTGTCGGACTAGGGAACTCAAGGCTTAGAGAAATGACCTAAAGACAAAAAGCAAATCCTGTTTTTCTGGGTTCCCCAGGAAACGGTAACAGAGCCAGTCTTGTTTGAAACATGTGTAAGTGGTTTTTTGAGAAGAGGCACATTTAACTGTCCGCATGCGTCGAAGAAGCATCTTTTCTCCCTCGAAGCCTCCGTGGACACCTGTATATGCACGTCTTATCCAGACCCTCTCCAACCTTGCCTCGTGCTGAAACTGTCTTGTCGATTCATATCCTGCAACATTCAGTCATGGGGGTCATTTTTAAGTGTCTGACCAAAGTGGCTCATTTCAACTGATCCACGAGAGGTCACTTCAACCCGTCACCATTATGCATTCATGTAGTCATTCGTCCCCTGATCTGGCTATTTCTGGGAGACAGTTTTGTTTTACTTAAGCCGTCAGGACACGGCCTCATTCTGCTTCACTCTGCACGTGGAAGCAGCTGCCCAGAGCATGACTGCTGATGCTACCAAAATGTAATAAAGAGCATGGAGTCATGAATATCACTCGGATCTAGATGCTCCACTCTTAAAATATTTGTGTAGAAAAATGTGACCCAGAATGCTCTTCTTTCCACTGGATTGAAAACCTAGAGAGAATATTATGGGAAAGGCACAGTCATGAAACTGTTGCCCAAAAGACTGTGGCCTGAAAAGTGAATATCCACTTCACAGAAGGGGAAGACGTCCACACTCACTTTTTCTTACATAGCCGAAAGCAGCCCAGTGGGACCCGCTTCCACTGTCACCCACACCGTTCCACTTGCCTCCCTCCTGTTGGTCATGAGCCTCTGAGAGCCAGCAGCACTGTGCTCTGGGGCATGGACTTCCAGCTCGAGGGAAGGACAGCAGAACCCCAACACAGCCATTTGATGGCCTGGGACGTGCACAAGACACACTCTCAGCCGTCTCTCCCTTGAAGGGTGGTTAAAAGGAAGGGTGGTCTTCGGAGCGGGAATGAGAGCAGCAGCACACAGCGCACACCCTGTGAAATGGCCACTGTCTCTAGCAGCTGGCACAGCTCTCAGTGGGAGCAGTCCTGGCCCTGTGCTTAGAGAAGGCTGCCGTCCCCAGCATGTCCCTGGAGCACCCACGGGGAGTTTCAGTTCGCTCACGTCTTCAGTGCTGGTGGGTAGGAGCTGCAAGCTCAAAGAGAGGGCAGGATAGTGATTAAGAGCAGGGCTCTGGACATCTCAATAGCAAAAAACAAATAACCTGATTGAAAATAGGCTAAAGACTTGACTAGACGTTTCTTAAAAGAAAACATAGAAGCGGCCAGTGGGCATATGAAAACCTGCTCAACATCGCTAGTCATTTGATGTAGGAACTACATCAAAACCACAATGAGATACCCCTCACCTGTTAGGACGGCTCTTTATCAACGAAAAAGTGTTGACGAGGATGTAGAGCTGTGGGACCCCTTTGCTGTTGGTGGGAATGTAAAATGGGACGGCTCTGGAAAACAGTGTTTGGATTCCTCTCACAAAAGTTCAGATGGAAATGCCATACGACCCAGCACACCCACTTCTGGGTACTTACCCAAAAGAACTGAAGTCAGGCCCTGGAGGAGGTAGCCCCACGGACATGTTCATTGTGAGAATTCGGAGTCGCCGAGATCTGGGAACAACTACATTTCCATCAGGTGAATGGATGGTGACAGTGTAGCTGTGCTTGTGATGGAATACTCATCTGCCTCAAAAGCAAGGAGCTTCTGCAATATGCATAAAACTTCTCACAGAAGTTATCTAAAATAGTCAAACTCAGAATCAAAAAAATGAAGTCTAGGTGACCGGGGGTGGTGGGGAGAGGAAACGCGGAGTCACTCACCACCGGGCATACATTTCAGTTCAGCAAGATAAATTCTAGACGTGTGCCATACAGCATTGTCCCCTACAGTCAGCAAAACTATTGGTATGCTTTAAAATGTGTTCCAGTAAGGTAGGTCTCGTGCTGTATTCTCATCACCATAAAACAACTTCTAGTGGATAAAGAAGACAATACCTAATCACCACCCACCCAACTGCTTACCCACCCAAAAAAATAAAATGTGAAAAAACACTGTCCCTGGCTTCAAACCCCACTCTGCCCCTGATATGTGACCTTGAACAAGCAAGTGACCTAAACTCTCGCTGTCTGAAGTTTGCTGCTTTCAAAGCAGAGCTGTGCTGTTCTTCCCTGTAGAGTCCTGCTGTGAAGACTGGAGTGGATTGCTCTCATAAAGCATTTTGAACAGTAAATGCTGTGCATCCGATAAATATGACCTATGCTTAATAATCAGTGGTAACGAGGAGTGGTTTCCTCATACGGCACTGATGATGGAATTGGAGGCTTCACATAAGTTATGGGAAGTTAATTAGTGGAGATGAGTTTCAACCCTGGTCTTGAAAACTGGAATTGACTGAGAATCAGCAATTAGAAATCAGCAACACATTTTGTTTCCTGATAGGATCCAACGGGCAAGGGGTCACAGGTTCATCATACCTGATTATCCAGGAGTGTTATATTTTTTTTTCCCATTGGGGCTGATTTCTTACTTCTTAGCTCCTTGTTTCTGTTCTTTTTAAAATGATGAAAATAATCTATTGCCATGACAACACAATGCAGTCGTGAATTCTGGTGGCTTTGTTCTTTACTCAGAAGTGATCTTCCATCAAGGCCATCTGAGCAAATATTTCCCTTTCTATGTCTGTCCCTCTCACTTCTGCTAATGAACTCATAGTGGGATTGATAACCTATCAGTAGCAATTAGACACTCTGTGGAATGGATCCCAGTCAGATCCATACACTTGAGCCGTAATCTCAAATGTGTGTGCATCTCTAAAGTGACACACAGCTTCCCAGTGATTCTGTCATCTCTACATTCAGGTAGAGTGCAGAGATTCCTAGCAATAGGAGAGATCAAAAGCAGAGCTATGAAATGAATGCACCTTTTCCATATGTGTCACATGTCCATCCAGAGAAGTGGGTAAACCAGCCTGGGACTGTGTTGCGTCTATTTGTTTATTAGGTGGAGGAACTTGACCTGAGAAGAGTTTTTGAAATATTTTATCCCACATTCAGCATTTCTCCATCTCACTCTCTGTCAAGTTTCCCAAATCATTCAGGAGGTGGCCCAGAATTCTCACAGGTCATCAAGGCCCAGCTGCCAGTCCATAATAAGACTTGTCAGAGAGCAACAAGAGCTAGCTGTCTGACTCAAAGAGTGACTCATTGTCTGCGGGCATAGCTCCGGTTGTCAGAAAATTCTCTCCTGGAGCTGAAGCTTCTCCACAATTTCCAGATGCAAGTAAAGTATTATATGCCAAAGTCAAATTTTATTACAACTTGTCCAAAGCAAGTACTGTCTGTGTATGTATGTGTGTGTGCGTGCATGTGTGTGTGGTGTCTCTGTGTGCGTGTGTGTATGTATGTCTGTGTGCACGTGTGTGTATGTATGTCTGTGCGTGCATGTGTGTATGTATGTGTGTGCATGTGTGTATGTATGTCTGTGTGTGCGTGTGTGTGTATGTACGTCTGTGTGTGTGGTGTGCGAGAGCATTTAGTTTGCTCATTTTCTGAACTACTTACAACCTAAGGATGATAAGGACACAGGTATGGGCCAGGCCTGGCTCGAAATGTGAAGTGCACTTACTAAAGGGATTTACTTCTGCTCCAAATTAGGATTCGACCTGCCCTTATTTTAAACGTCTCCCCAAAAAATCTTTTGGAGACCCTCAATGGATCTTCTAACGCCAGAAGTAACCTCCTCCACTTTCCCTAATGGATTTCACAGCAAGTTGGGGCTGGAGAGACAACCAAGGTCACCCCACAGGTGGACGACAGACTGGACGAACATGCCTGCTCCCCTGGGATGGACTCGGGAGGCAGTCTGTTCTTCGCGGGAGTCCGCCACCCACAGAACATGAACTCGGAGCAGAAGGCAGCTGTGCTCTGTGAGACGCTCAAGAACTGTCCTTGTGACTTACAACTGGCGGCGACCAAAGCCAAGTGAAAGGGGGACAGCGTCAGCTCCCTGCTTCCCTGAGGGAACGGGAAACATGTTCATGCCCCGCCCCGCCCCAGCTCTGGGAACAGGTTCATGGTGCCAGGGAGGGGCGGATCTCAGTAACCCTCCCTCCGGAGTGCAGACTGCGCTCCCCCCAGCGCCCCTCCAGCCCCCACAGAAAGCAGCCACAGGTATCACTTCTCTTGTTTTCCTTTTTGCCACCGTTGCTCTTGGGTCTTGAGTCCAGGTCCAGGACTTTCAAAGCCTGTGCCTTAGTCACCTGAGCCACAAAGAGGGCCTGTCTTTGCCTCTTTAATGTGACCCTTGCTGCTTAAACGCCCTCCTGTGTTGTCCTCTTGCTGCTCTCACATCCCCTCTCCTGCCTTTCTCTTTCCCTGCACCGACTTTCTGGTTCTTGTGCCTGATTTCAGTGATCTGGGACCCCCCAACCAACCCCTACTAATCCCTTTTGCTTGATTGTTTCTGAATAACCATATGGACTTGAAAAACGTTGAAATACAATTCACTGACTACTCAGTTCATTCACTCACAACATACAGTTCCATGTTCGGAAGTGTATCACATTCATTTTAACTATTAAATTTAGATAACATGAAATTTGCCATCTTATAGCCATTTTAAGCATACAGTCCAGTGATATAAATAAATTCACAGTGTTGTGTGACCATCGCCATCGCCACTGTCTATTTCCAAAACTTTCCTGTCGCCTCAAACTGAAACTCTGTGCCCAGTAAGCAGGAATGTCCTACCCGCTCTGCTCCCCAGTCCCTGGTCACCACTAATCTGCTTTGTCTCTGTGAATCTGCTAGATGCCTTAAAGGTGGAATCATACAATAGCTGTCCTTTTGTGTCTGGTAACTTCACTTACGTTTTCAGGCTCCGTCCATATTGTGAAATATATTATCAGAGCTTCATTCTCAATGGCTGCACCATTTCATTGGCTAGGCCACCTTTTGTGTGTCCGCCTGTCTGTTGACAGACACTTCGGTTGTTCCCACCTTCTGGCTCTAATGAATAATGCTTTGATCAACAACGGCAGAGAAATTCCTACTTTGGGTTCTTTGTGTACCTGGAAGTGGAAGTGCTGGTTCTGTAGTAACTCTGTGCTTATCTTTTCAAAGAGCAGGCATGCACTTTGTCCATGTAGACAGAAGTGGGAAGTGTAGGTCTTTATTAATTAAAACTTACTTCATCAATGTTAATGTGCATAAATATATGCAATTGATTCATTCCCCACCTCTTCTGAGTTCTTACCAGTTATCTGTACAATTCCTTTGGCAGCTCATCATGGAAACTTTTTGATATCCCATATTCTCTTTAACTGATTGTTTTTTAAACCTTTCCCATTTCACTTGTCATGTTTTTATACAGCCCCCCACGGAGGCTTTAATCTCCTCCAGGACAACTTGCATTACAGTTCTTTGTACAGGAATTCCCTGCAGCACCCAGCATAGTTCTCCACGATATATAACTGACGCTTTCATTTTCTTACCAATCTTCTAGATTATTCATAGACTGGAAACTTTTCCAATGATTGCTCACCCTGATAGGATTCATTTTGCCTAGATACATCTTTTTTTTTTTTTTTTTTTTTTAAAGAAAGGTGCAGGCAGGAATGAAGGTGAGCAGACAGGTAGGCAGGAAGAGAGAAGTGGAAGAACATTATCCATTTTATTTAGTTGTTCATCTTGGCTGCTCCCCAAGCCCCAGGACACGAACCCGGGTCCTTGGGATGGATGTGGATTGTGCCTGCCAGAGGCAGCTGACCTAACTGCTACTCCATTGGGGCAGTCGCGCACACAGGCATTATTTTGGTACCCGTGGTTCTGAGAAGGAGACAGCTGAGTTCTCGGAGGCTGGACAGCGGTGCAGGGCATACCACCAGCAGTGTTCTTGCGGAGGCTCAACTAGGGGGGACCCTTCTCTCTGAACCAGAGATGACAGAGTGTGCAGCCTCTAGCAAAATTACCTGACCCTGGCACCTAGTGCTAGACTTCAGGGCACTGAGACCTGACCTGTCCGCTGCCCGGGACTCTTGAGTTTGCCCTCAAGGTGCAAAATCAGTCTTGGAAAGAGTTGGCCTATAACTAACTGACTTGTGACCTTGGGCAAGACACCTGGGGGTTGGTCTGGCTCTGGTGGGTGCCATAAATACCAGCTTTGTAGCAAATTAGTTGGAAACCAACCATCTTACTTAGGCAATCAATACTTCTTAAAAATAGTTGATCGATATACAAAAATAGGTGAAAATCCATTTTTAAAACCTTCACAATAAGCAACAAATTCCACATCCATCATCCCAATGGGCTCTCTCTAAGCTTGAAGGCAGGCAGAATTGGTTCCCCCAGTAACCACACAAACGTAAACATCTCAGGAAAAAACCCAAACTGGCCAAGAGCTGTTCAAAACCAGTTCCTCCCTATCACGTTCTGAAGGCTGAAGACTCAGGCTCCCTTGGACACTTCATCCTGGTGGGAGACCTGCCCCAGACCTGTCTCCCTGGTCCCTGGCCTGGGCAGCGGGAGGCATCAGGGGGCCAGGCCTCCCCTGGGAAGGGGGCTCTCAGAGGGCCTGAGTGGGCAACACCAGTCATCCCCCACAACACCCTTAGAGCAAAGGATGGCAAGGGTGTCCGATCCCACGCTGATTCCTCTGAGCTGAGCCTGACCTGTGCTGTGTGATCAGCCTCCTCACGCCTCGCACCCATGTTTGCAGAGCACGTTGTCACAGAGCTTGGGGGACGGGGGTCCTCCCTGTGGCTCTGCTGGGCTCTGTTGTAGAGGGGAGAAGCCCCCACCAAGGGCTTCCTACCCACCCCAACTCCAGACAAATCATGAGCCCAGCTCCAGCCCCTTTCTCGTGACTTCTGTGGTCTGGTTAGACAGGCAAGCTCCCTCCGGGGTATGGAGGCAGAGAGTGGCGGCCATCCCTGCCCTCTCCTGCCTGTGCCTTCTTCCCTGCAGCGGGCACAGTGTGGAGGGCGGTCTTCGCAGAGCAAGTTCGGAACTCCTACTCACGTTTCACGGCCACCTCAAGGCTCTGACTTCTCCCTTTGCGTTCGCAGCACTGTTTCCAAGCAGAGGAAAAACGTCATCAGCTGCGTCACGGTCCACGACTCCCCGTACTCTGACTCCTCCAGCAACGCCAGCCCCTACTCTGTGCAGCGCCGCGCTGGGCACACCAACGCCTTTGACGCCAAGGGGGCCCTTGAGAGTCACTGCACGGGGAACCCCCGAACTATCATCGTGCCACCCCTGAAAACCCAGGCCAGCGAAGTCTCGGTGGAATGTGACAGTTTGGGGCCAGGTAACGCGGGGCCAGCGCGGCCCAGGAAGATCTCCTGGGGGCCAGTTTTCCTGTTTTTCGCTGCTGGACATGTTGCTGGGGGGGATCGTGAGGGCCAGGTGACGGCAGACCCTCACCCAGGGGTTTCCTTCAAGTAGCCAAGACAGGGTTTTGCTTCCCATCACACTGTCTATGCAGTATTTTCAGTTTTTAATTCTCTAGTTGGAGGCTCTCTGCCTTTGCAGCGGCTCTCCCTCTGACTCGGTTCATAAACATAAAGCTTCCCACTGCCTTTTCTGCTGGCCTGGAACGACACCTGGTCTAGGGGGTCCTCACTCCCTGTTAGTGTCACCCGCTTCAAGAAGCCTGGGTGTTGCAGGGGCTGCCTGTGCAGAAAGAAGCTTCTGGAATCTTAGTAGGTACGCTGAAAGTGATCTCCTTGGAACCCACTGTTGGGAGGAGACGTCCTAGCCAAGCGTGTCTCTCTCACACACCACTTGATTTAAAGGATCCCAGCTGTCCCGTAAAGGCTTGTTCTAAAAACTGGGCCCTAGAATGAAAGCTGAGAACTGAACCTTCTAAGTAATTAGCGGCTCACCTCCAGACTTAATAGCACCTACTCACTGTCTCCGTGGCTTTGCTTTACCACGAAGAACTGGGGGAATAAACTAGAATAAATCTGCATATTCTGCTTTTCTGCTACAAACCATAGAAGGGAAGGGACAGTTGCCAAGATCCTGCTTAGATTTGAGAAACTGCCGTTCATGAGGAAGGGCCTCCTGTCTCTGCCACCTGTGGTCCCCACAGGAGACCCACAGGCCTCCTGGGGAAGGTTGCCACCTATGAAGGCCACTAGGCCTGGCCAGTCCAGGTGAAGAGGAGAATCTGGATGGGCCTTCAGGGCCCCGCTGTCGGGTGGGACGTGAGAATATGTCTCCTCTCTGTAGGCCCAGAGTCAGAAAGGCTCACTCACGAGACAGGTTCCTTTGAGCAGTGGCGCTTGTAGTTTTCTGCTCAAACACCCTTCAGTTGTTGCGGATTTTAGTTCTGCTTGTTTTGAAAGGAAAGGTGCAGCAGGAATGAAGGCACAGGTGAGCAGACAGGAAGAGAGGAGGAAACATTTCGTTTATTTAGTCGTTCATCCTCGTTATCGACACCACCCCACACTGGGACCAGAATCTGGGTTCTTGGGGTATGTGTAGACGGCACTGGCCGGAGGTGGTGAACCCAACCTCTACTCCACCAGGGCGTGCCAAAATGGTTTTTTTAAAATATTCCCATTGCACATTGTTAAGTAAATATTTGCAAAGGATGTTATTACCACAAAGTGCCTGGAGATTGAACCGGAACTGAGCCCAGACAGAAGCTCAGTCTGTGAGGCGCCTGACCCCCACCCAGCAGCATGGGCTGGGGAAATGGTGCAGGGGAGCTGCCAGCATTTGCAGCTATCTTTTCCCCTCCACTGGGTCCCCAGGCCCCTCCCGCCAGGTTTTAGGGGGCCTTCTGGTTTGGCTCAAGCACAGCGTCCTGACCCCCAAATTATATCAGCTAGCCCTGTGCCCAGTGGGCTCCCTCTCTCTGCCCACCCAGAAGCCTGTTCAGGATGCTGGCTCCCAGGGACCCCTCGGGGTTCCAATTCCATGCTGGAGTGAGAGGGCCCCGGCACCGTGGCAGATTTGGGCATCTGTGAGTTCCTGCCTCCTCCCGCCCCAGTGAGGAGTGCTCCCTTGCCCGAGGGGGGCTCTCCGACTCAGTGTGCTCCCCAGTCTCCTTCCCCAGATTTTGCTTGCCTTCACCCTTCTGAGGCTGGAACCTCTGAAGATGCGTTCTCCCGGTCAACAGTGAACGCTCATGGCCCAGCCTCAGGCGGCCCTCTTGGACATTAAGCTCATCGCCTGAGATCTGTGATGTTGAGGCCCGATGTCCACTATGTGTGCCCTAGAGCCAGGACGCCTCTAGCCCAGCTCCAGCCAGAGTCACCCAGTCCCGTTCCCACTGGACTGAGACTGCACCGCTTCCCTGCCAGCCTGGCCGAGTCTTAATATGAGACACCATGTGGTTCTTCCTAGAACAGCCTGCTCTGGGCAGCGCCCTCAACCAGGGCCAGGTTAGCGTCCCAGCATCCACCGAGGGCATCACTGATTTGGGCAGATGCCGGCTTTCCTGAGCCAAAGGCCCATTTCGTATGGGTAGGGGATGGTTTTCTCTCAGTTTTCATTCATCTGTCTTAGACAAGCCTTTGGGAGGTGATTTCTCCAGTGACACTGAGGAGCAGATGCACAGTGGTGCTCAGTTCTCTGCGTCCCGTACCCGTGTCTCCATCTCTGAGTTTGTCGCATAGACACATAAGCTCTACTCTGCTGGGCCTGGTCTTCACAGGTCACGCAACACAGACTTGACGAGCATGGTTTATTTCCTATCACCCCCTTACCTAGTCACTTTGTTCCAGCTGTCACTCCCTGCACCCCAGAGAGCAGGGGGTCCCTTAACTCGAGTATCTCTCTCCTGCTCTGTCACTGTTTCTCAGGGGGCAACCCCCCACTACCCTGCATGGGCACTGTCAGAGTCCCTACACATCTCTGTGTCACCAGATGGCACCACCACGGTCTAGCAAGCTACTACTCCAGAGTCAAGGCAGGCTCTTAGGCCCATCTGGAGATGAGGCCATTTGTCATGGCCAGGTACAGATTCCTTTGGGAGATGACTGTTGTCCCCCAGAGGGGTGGGGTCTTCTGGGCACTTGGGACTGACCTGTGACCGTTCCTCCTCCCGACAGTCAGCACCAGTCACCACTCATCCTCCTACAAGTCCAAGTCCTCCAGCAATGTGACCTCCACCAGCGGTCACTCTTCAGGGAGCTCGTCCGGAGCCATCGCCTACCGGCAGCAGCGGCCAGGCCCACACCTCCAGCAGCAGCCTCTCAATCTCAGCCAGGTGAGCCCCTGCCCGTGGCCAGCTCTCCAGCAGCCCTGCTCCCTCCATTCTTCCTGCCCCCCAGAGCAGCGCCCCCTCTGGTGGTGGCAGGAAGCGCTGTGAGCGACCTCTGGGCCATCTTGAAGTTGCTATCACTGGTTCACAGAGAACTATGCTGCCAGAACTAAAAAGTAGGAAGCCCGTGGTTTACTGTTTCGACCAGCAAAGGGTGAAACACGTGTCCTCACCTGAGGGGCCGGGATGCAGGGTAGGCCTGCCGTCACTGGTTCCTGGCGGTGAGGGAGGTCACACACAGGAAAAGCTGAGGGCTTTGGAGAAGGTGTAGCCTCCTGGTGGACTGCAGATGAAGCCCAGACTCCTGTGTGCAGTCAAGGTCAGGTCTACTGCCAAGTGGCGAGGAAGGGAAGAGAAGCCAGGCCTTTGTGCTCAGAGAGCCCTCATAGCACTGCGCCTTCGGTGCAGTTGAGGCTGCGTCTCTGGGTCCTGGCTCCAGATAAACCAGGGCTGCTTCACTTGTGCCTGTATCATTTCAAACAGAAAATTCTCGGAGGCCAGGATTAGAGAACAGGCTTTCATAGTGAGAAGGGAGGCAGCCAGGCACTCACCACTCAAAGAAGGGGTCCAGTGGACACTTCACACCTGCAGCGTGTCCTTGGGAGACTTACAGCTTTGCAGCTGACTTATTCGGGTGGCGTTCCAGCCTGGGAGTGGCTGGGACCAGGGCCTTCTCTCAGTCCAAGCTGATTTTCACTTGCCCAACGTTTGAGGGAGGCATCTTCTGTCATCCCTGCTGCTTCTGGCCTGTCTCCTTCCCCCTTCCCTCCTCTCCTTCTCCCCCATGTCTCCATCCTCTCCTCTCTCCTCTCTCCTCTGCCTCGCCTGCTTCCCTCCCTCCTCCACCCTCTCCTTCCTCCCCACTCCTCACCTCTTCCTCCTCCTCGCACCTCCCTTCTCTCCCCTTCTGCCTCCCCCTCCTGCCC
>RJWH01005319.1:0-79848 GCA_004363575.1 Solenodon paradoxus | reverse complement strand
TGATTGGTCTTCCCGCCACCTCCCTTCCCGGCCCAGCCCTGGGTCTCCAGCCCGGGTCTGGTCATTGGGACGCGTGTGGACTGCATCCAGGGGCCTTATCTGCCCACTGGAGTCTACACTTTCCCGCCCGAGAGCTGTCAGGTTGTTCAAGGCTCCTGTCCTGGGACCTAGCGATTCCATTTTTAGGAATTTACCTCACGAAATACTCCAGGGCTGACCAGGGAAGATGCACAGGAAATTCGTTGCATCAGTTTATACTGCTGAACTTTGGGGTCCCTGGAGATGCCCAGCGGGGAGCCGATCTCATGGATGCAGAGGCACTGCCCCAAGGAAGAGCATCAGGGTGACTAGTGCCCACCTGCTTCATTAAGGAGGGAAAAAGAACAACCGGCCTCTATCTGTGTTTCAAGAGGGTCCCCTCCAGGCACATCCTGCAGGTGAGCACCTTGTGACCACCGGCCAGGGAGCCGGGCCCGGGCTGCAGGGAGACTCATGCCAGCTTTAAACCATCGCTGCCATTCTCTTTGACTCAGCTGGCTGGAGACAGCCAGCCGCTGACCTCCCTCCCACGAGGAAGTGAGCAGAAACTTCTGGTACTCATCACAAGGTCTCAGAAGCTGCCACCCTCCCTGAGGGAGAAAGCCATGGGACCTGGGCTGGCCTGCTCCGTGACCCGCAGATGGCAGCAGCCTGGATCGCCGAGCCTCACGTGGAAAGCAGCTGTGCTGGAGAATCCCCCAGCCTCATGGAGAAATTTACTGAATGTGAAACAAACTTTGGTTGTGTTGAGGCAGTTTGACACAGGGCTCATTTGTTACGGCAGCCCACTCTAGCCTTGCTGACTGATACACACCCAGAAAGCCACATTCTGATGTTGATGATGCCAAGAGACCCTGCACAGTCCCCGTTCCTCCAGGTCTCAATTTTCTCATGTGCGCAGTGGGGCAGGGGGTCTTTCCTCCTCTAGCACATATGCTGTTCATGCTGCTAAACTCCAAAGGGTCTCTGGAACAGGGGTTCTGGGTGGTCACCAGACACTGTCCCTGGGCATCACGGAGGGCGGTGCCATCACCATCTCCTTTCCCCAGGAGGAACCAAGCTCTGGAAGGTGAAGTCTCTCCCCCAGGAACACCAGCAACTGTGATTCTTAACTCCTCTGGTGACGACTGCCATCTTGTTTAATTTATTCTTTATAAATGCAACTTACAAGCAAGCCATCATTGACAACTTGAAAGAACTCGGAATAAGATTCGTTTTTTTAAGAGGAAGGCAGGCAGACAGGGATGGAGGCATGCAGGCAGAAAGGAAGCAAGAGAGAGGATGAAGAAGCTTTTTGTTTTTTAATTTCTTGTTTTTTGGTTCCTGGTGTCCCTTCCACCTGCCCCCATCATGAACCCAAGTCCCTGGGCTTTATGTGGTCCACCTCCCAGAAATCAACTTAAAACTTGAGCCACCAAGATGCACTGAGATTTTTTTTTTTTTTTAAGGAAAGTTGCAGGCATGAGCAGAGGCAAGTAGGCAGGCAGGAAGAGAGGGGAGGAAGAAGAACCGTATTTTTATTTAATTGTTCATCTCGGTTGTTCTGCCTGCCTGGGACGTGAACCTGGGTCCTTGGGAAGTATGGGAACTGGCCTTCGATGGGAGGCAGTTGACCAAACCACTACTCCACCAGGGACCACCTAATTTCTTTTTCAAATATACCATCAGAACCATTTTAGTGCACAGTTCAGCGGCCTTACCACCCGCACGGTCTTGGTCGACATCACCAACATCCAGGCACAGGGTGTTTTCATCCTGAGAAGCCTGGCACCTATTAAACAACTCCCTGGCCCCTTATGGGCCTCCACCCAGCACCCACCACCCTACTTTCTGTCTCCGTGACTTTGATGCCTGTGATACTCCATGTAAGCAGACTCAGAGAGTATCTGTCCTTGTGTGACTGTGTCCTTTTGCACTCAGCATCATGTCCTCAAGGCCCATGCATGTTGCAGCTGTGCCAGAATTTTCTTCCTGTTTAAGACTGAATAACACACCTTTGTATAGAAGGCATTGCATTTACCCACCATCCATCGGTGGGCACGGGGCCTGTGTCCCCCTTTTGGCTCTTGTGACTGGTGCTGCAGTGAAAATGGGTGTGCGGATATCTGCTCGAGACTCTGCTTTCAATCTGGGGTGGTGAGAGAGTGCGGTACACACCCAGACTTCGAATTGCTAGATCCTCTGGTGAGTCTATTTTTATTTTTTTGAGGAACTGCCATCCTGTTTTCCACAGGGGCTATGCCATTTTACATTCCAGCAGCCGTGTACAAGGTTCCGATTTCCCTCCATCCTCCCAGTGCTCGCTGTTTTCTGGGCTTGCTGGGAGCCGCCTGACAGGAGCAGGGTGATTGCGCACTGCCTGCGTCGCTGATTTGCATTCCCCAGTGATGGCTGCAGGAAGAGGGAATTTCCCATGCCACCGGGCGTGTGCCTAGACCTGCTTCCAGGGGAGGTAGCCGGGGGCGGCTGTTGCTCACCTCCTGGAGATAAGACAGCTGCTGCGCCAAGTCCTCCACTCTGGGGGGCTGCTCCTGGGGTGCAGCGTGACCTGTGCCCCAGGGAACTTGCCTGGGGATGGAGGCCCCGCCCCAGTGAGGGTCCTGACTTCTCTAGAACCTCAGCTCTGATGTTGCAAGCCCTACTTCCCCTGCTGGGCCTCAGCAGGAACTGACTCGGACCTTTCCAGCCCCAGCTGACTCTGTGATCTGGGGTCCCCACCCAGGCCTGGAGCAGAGAGGAGGCAGCAGCACAGAGAAACAGGAAAGGGGTCATCTGCATGTTCCTTGGCCTTCCACGTCCCAATGAGCAGCTCTGTGTAGGGTCAGAGCAGTAACTCTGGGTCCCACCTCTGCCATTCCCTAGCTGTGTGGCCTTGATCAAGTGACTTCCCCGCCCTGCCTCACTTGCCCCATCTTTAAAATGGATGAAATGGTGCTCGGCATGTTGTAAGCACTCACTAAAGTCTCCCTCTAGTTACCGCGTGGCCACCATCCTCACGATCATCACATGCACCCACCGATGAGCTCACGTCTGTGTCCCCACTGCTGGTGGGAGGGTCTTCCAGACCCTTAGGGGCTGGAGGCCACTGCCTGGACCAATCCCACTGCACGTCCAGCCTCTGCTTCCCTAGGCCTTCTCACTGCAGGCACCTGGGCTGCCCTCCTGTCCTTCACACACACACACACACACACACACACACACACACACACACACGCACACGCTCCACCCTGCCCACGGGCCTTCGCACAGGCCAGGCGCTTTCCCGGCCTGGAATGAGCTTTCTCAGCCTTCTGTTCATCTTCCTTCAACAGCAGCAACCCACAGGCTCTGTCTCCCAGAGGACGACAGCCGCAGGGCGGCCTTCTGGACGCTGCCCGCTTCTGCTGGGAGTCCTCGGCTCTAGTAAAGAACATTCCGTTTTCTGCATATACTACAAATAATATATATACCAGGGATAATATATATACCACGGATAAGATACACACCCATATATCACGGATAATATATATACAGACACACACACATATATCACGGATAATACATATACCATGGATAATAACACATATATATCATGGATAATATATATACCATGGGTAATATAGATATTTCATGGATAATATATATATACAGGCATATACCATGGATAATACATATATAACATATTAACATGGTAATACCACACATATATCTTGGATACTATATATACCAGGATAATATATATACAGACACACACATGTATACCACAGATAATATATATACCATGGATAATAACACACATATATCATGGATAATATATATACCATGGATAATATAGATATTTCATGGAAAAAAAATATATACAGACACACACATATACCACGGATAATACATATACTATGTATTAACATGGTAATAACACACATATATCATGGATAATATACACCATGGATTATATATATATACACCACAAATAACATATGTATATCACAGATAATAGATATATCATGAATAATACTAGAATAATACATATACCACAAATTTTTATACACAAACACACCAAAAATAACATGTATACCATGGATGACACACACATATCACAGGTTTTATAGACGGAGACCATATATACATATGTATATGTATTTATATACCACAAACGAGGTGTTCTATATCCCAGGGGCACCCCGCCCCCCGCATGTAGAACCCCAGGCCCTCTCAGAGCATCACAGCACGAGGCGCCACAGTGCTTGAAAAATGTCACCTTCCCACCTGAGACGAGCACTGTGCCTGCTTTGCTCCTGGTTTCAGCAGCAGCACCTTGACCGGGGTTGACCTGTCCTTGACCTGGATTGGCAGGTGCCCCCAAATAGCCACATTGATTCTTAATTTCCAGAATCTCTCAGATTTGGGAAACGCAGGTCGTTTTCAACAAGCCATTCCCTACACAACTAAATTGGCTTTAGCTTTCATAGCAGCAGAAGATTTTTCCGCTCTCTAAATGAGCAACTCGGAGAAAACCCTCAGCTACATCCTGTGTCCTAATTTTTCAGCTCAGAAAAATATGGTCCCTACACTCTGAGCAGCTGCTCACAATCCCTGCTGCACCCACTGCGCCCCTCCTCTGGCCCCCTTCCTCTGAACACGCCAGTGCCTTCAGGCTGCTTCCGGGTCACCCCTTGCTTGGGGTTCACCACCAGCCACGAGGCGTGGAGGGGCGCCGGCGTTTTCAGTTTCATCAGCAAGGGCACCGGAGGCCACCAAGACCCCGGGCCCAGGGACTGGGCCTGACTCAGCTGGTCTTCACATAGCAGCCCCCGCCAGCTGGGAGTGAGGGTGTCCAACCCCTGGGGGCCGGAGGGCGGGGGGAGATAGATGTGGCCAAAGCCGCACGCCTTCACTGATCTCTGCATCCTCTCACCGCCCGTTTCAACAGAGGTGTGTCCCGCCTCTGCGGTTGGCCGTTGAACTTGGGTTTGCGCTGCGTGGGGTGCACTTAGACGGAGGTTCGTCTCTCCACGAGTTCCGAATTCGGGAGCGCACCACGTGCGGCTGGTTAAACGTAAGACTGCGGACCTGGTCCCGAGGGTCGGTGGGCCTCGGTGGACTGGAGCCTCTCTGCGTTTGGGAATTGGGGGAGGGCATGTCCTGAAGCCAGCCCTGTGGCTAGCAAGGGCCTGCAGCCATCTGTGAATTTTCAACGGCAGGAGGGTGCTGCGCCCCACACTCCAGTGTTATTCAAGGGTCTGCTGTGCTGGGTGCTCCCCTGACTTGGGGGGCCCCACAAGAACAAGAAATTGCACAGATGCATTCATGACTTCTGGGGGAGACCTGGGGCCCCACCTCTTCCAGGCTCACCCTCCTCAGTTCTCTGGACTTGGGGCCTCTGGGTGGTGGGGCTGCCTTTGCATGATGATGGCGAGGACCCCTGGGAGAGGGGCGGTGTTGGTGGCCATGCAAGATGGAAGAACTTTCTTTCCTTCAGGAGGCAGTGCTACAGGCCACACTCACATTCCCATCATGGTGCAGGGGCTTCTGCTTGGGCTCAGGGAGGGGACACATGAGGCTGGAGGACGTGGGGACTGGCCCATGACACAGGCAGGTTGGGCAAGGATCAGGGACGTGGGGGGGCAGGGTGATGAGCCCCACCCACAGTGAGGACCGGAACCTGCGCCAGGGTCTTGAGGTGCTCCCGTCATCAGAAAGGCAATTCCCCAATTCCTAGGTTCTTGTGGGCTAGACAACAGCACAATGAAATCAACCAGAGACCAGACAGGATAGAGAGGGGGGAGGACAGGGGCCCCAGGGGGCCAGGGGAGGGTTGGGGGGCGTGGGAGGGAACTGCAGGAGAGATGGCTGCGGGATTCCTGAGCAGGGTGAACCTGTGAGGAAGTGGTGGTGCGGCTGGGTGGAAAGTGAGGAGGGGTGGGGAGAAGAGGAGGGAGAGGGAGGAGTTAGGGGTGGCGTGAAAGAGGGAGATGGAAAGGGGTGTGACAGGGTCCCAGGAACTTGAGAGCCAGTGGGTCGCTAGGCCCTTATTCCTGGACATTTGCCTCCATCCTGTCCCCAGGCTCCATCTCCTGAGACTTGAGCAGGGAGGGAGGGGACCCAGGATCTCAGAGCTCTCCCCAAGTTCTAGTGTTAGTGAGGGTAACTCAGCATTTCAAGTCCTTCCACCGTCTCCTAAGGGCACAGAACACCCTCGTTATCACACACGTGCCAGCCTACCAGGGCTCAGGGACCCCAGGTGTCCCCCAGGCTTAGGGGACATTTCTGAAACAGCCCCAGGCTCCACCCTCCAGAGAAACTCAAGTCAGACACGACTCTGGAGGCAGAGGAGGAGGAAGAGGGGAATGAGGAGGAAGAGGGAGGAAGAAGAGGAGAAAGATGAAGAGGAGGAGGAGAAGGAGGGGCTCTGTTGCCCACCAGGAGGGAACGTTTTGAGTGACTGGACATGTGGAAATCAGATGGCCACACACTCACACCCAAGAGAGACTTGTGTGCACCCTGAGGGTTTCCTGCCAGACCCCCAGCTACCCACCAGGCAGCCGGTGCACCCCTCCCCAGATCTCCCTGCCACACGCCCCTCACTGGTGAGTGCCCCACGCCCTTGGCAGCTGGGAGAACAGCAGCTCCATGGAAGGGGCAGATCCGGATGGTGGGGAGGCAGGAGGCCTGAGACACAGAGAGGGGCGCCCTCTGAGAGAAGACATTCAGCCGCTGGCTAGCAGGGACAGGAGTTCGCCAGGGCAGTCACAGACACCTGTGCATGTGGACACACACACTCTGCCCTGATGCCAACACGCACTGCACAGATGAGCACCCCGACCGACGACTCCCAGCCCTCCTGGCACCCCGTGTGCATCTGTGTGGTGCTCATGCGCGCACACACACGGACCCCTGGCTCTCTGACCCGTCTGCTCCAGAATGGCCCGGTGTCCAGGCTGGAGCCTCTATGACCTGTTTCTGCCTTCACCTGCCCCTCAGCTACCATTTCACCTGAAAGCCTGAAAAATTAGGAGAGATTCTTTTAAAGCACACACCTCCAATTTAGGGCTTAACCAATATTTTGAAAACTTGGGGTTCAGGCCCAGTCTGATGTGTCTGTTACCAGGCAGGTGGGGGCAGGTAGGATGCCAGGTGGGGGGAGAAGGGGTACCTGAAGTGTTGGGTGGGGTCAGTCCGAAGCCAGTGCAAACATATATAGCCACTCCCCTGACAGGGAGCAAGCATCACCGAGCAGAGAGAGACTGAGGGCTGTGGGGGCCAAGGATAGGCTTTGGGGAGTCCCATCCCTTCCCTCCCATCACTGTGCAACCCCAGGGACTTGCCTCTCATCAGGCTCAGTTTCTCCATCTGTACAATGGGTGGGAGCCATCACAGGGCCAGTGTGAGAATTAGATGACATCATGCCTGTAAAGTTATAAGCCCTGGAAACCCCAGAAAAGACATTGGGGGCCAGATGGGAAAAACTCGCCCTCAGTGGCTTCCAGGGGCTGAAAAGAAGCAGTGTTTTCCTTTTTTCCGCCGCTACAGCAGCGCTCCCGCGGAGCCGAGCCCGCTTGTCTGGAGCAAAGTCTCCCGGCCCGTGACTGTGGGGTCTCCACGCCCCCTCCGGCCGCCAGCGAACGCCGGGGAGGACACAGAATTCTCTCTTCCAGGTTCAGGTGTCTCCGCCCCCTCCCCAAGACCCGCAAACAATTTTGCATATATTTAAATCGCCTCTGCTGTTTCCAGTCTTGAGCCCACTCCCACCCCCCACCTCCAGAAAGAGAAATTACAAAAGCCCGTCATTTGTCTCCGTCCCGCACCCCATCTATCAGGGCCGCCGAGCCCGTCGCCTCGAATGAGGCGCGCGCCCGGGACGGCCGCTTTAATGGGGCGCCGCGCGTGACTGCGGCGCGGCGGGCGCAGCCGGCCGGCATTTGCATACATATTAAACGGAGCAGTAAAAAATGCAGACATGCAAACCATTTGGACGGGCTCCTCGGTGCAGAGCCTGCCAGGAAATCAATCTTCTAGTTTCTTAAAGGAAACCTGCTCGGGAGGAGGTGGCGAAGCCACGCAGCCCGCAGGCCCTGGGGGGGTGGGGTGGATGCTTCATCTGTCCATCTGTCCCGGGGGCCCAGCCGGCTGTGCCGCTCTTCCAGCCGGACTGGGAGCCAGGGGCCACAGAGTCAGCATGCCCAGGGCGTGGGGCCGGCTCAGCCGGCTGTGTGCCCTAGAGTAAGAGGCTTGGCCCCTGTGGGCTCCCCTCGCAGATGGGTGGCGTGTGGTATTGGGTGGAGTGGTACCAGCACGGTGTCTCCTCCCACCTACGTCTTAAGGGACAAGCCCAAGGTGCCCTACAGAGCCTGGATCCCACGCCAGGTGCACAGAAGATTGGTCGGCGCACAGGAGCCTGAGTTCAAAGGCAGGCTCCATTCAGGAGCTGTGTGACCTTGGGCAAGTGTGCCAGCCTGTTTCTTCAAAAGTAGGGATCAACATATCCCCCTTGGAGGCATGGTGTTGGATGAAAATAGACCTGTCACTACCTGGCACATAGTAAGGTCTCAATAGTGGGGCAGAGCAGAGTGTAGGAGGGCTGTTGGTATGAAAATTCATCTCTAATACATCCCAAGGTCCTGAGTTCAAGACTGGGGGCAGTGAAGGCGGTAGGGACAACCAAGATGAATAAGTATGTCAAGTAAAGTATTTCTTCCTTCTCTCTCTGCCTGCCTGCCTGCTCACCTTCACCTTCATTCCTGCCTGCACCTTTCCTTAAATAACAATTTCAGAAAAGGAAGTCCCTCTCTATCTGCACAGAATGGCAAACAGGACGTCCCCCAGTCTCCTTACCTATAAACTGGGGTTTTGAGTCTCACAGAACTTCTAGCTCACGGGAATCACCTACCCGTTTTCCAGAGATGTGGCGCCCCGCCTCTACCCCCACCCCCACCCCGCCTCCCCGCCAGCCCCCTGCTGACTCCAGCTAGATGTGGTCCAGCCAGAATCTCTGAGCTCTGCCAGACTCCCCTGGAAGTTTAGGCAAAGCCTAGAGTCGGATGGTGGGGGGCACCCTGGGCAAGCCTCAAATGCACCGGAGGACTGTGGACCAGGGACCAGGGAAGGTAAGTGGCCCAGAAGCTCGACAGAGCCACACCTGGCTCCACCTGCCTTCTCCTCATCCTCTTACAGAAGAGGAAGCGAGACTCAGACCCCACCCCCTCCCCCAGCCAGGAAGCTGGAAGGTGCTGGAACCAGGCTTCCATCAGGTCTGAATGCCTGCAGAGGCCACCTCCCCAGAGGTTTCTGGTAAACACTGTCGCAGAGGGAGCTCAGAGAATGCAGCTCCTCCAGAGGTGTGAGTGAGTGTGGGTCAACAGAAATCCCTTGGGTGCCTGAGCTCAGTGGGATGCTTGGCCTCCATGAAGGGACCGGAAGAGGGAAGGAGAAGGGGCTTTCCAGAACCAGCCCACGCTTGCTCTTCTTCATTCACCCCACACTCCTGGAGGTAAGGAACAGAGATGACCAGTGTCCCCAGGACAGGCTGGGCAGGGGGCCGGGGACAGGAGTTGCACCTAGCCTGAAGAGAGCCTCCATCTTTTCTGAGATTTAGGGTGTGAGTGAAACACCAGGCCAGAGCCATGGGGTGTCCTTCAGTGGGGAAGGGACCCTGTGATTCAGAGCTTCCCACCTGAGTGGCAGCATGACCTCTGTGCTGGAATCTGCATGTGAGGTTGTGGCCCAGTTCAGCAGGCCTCCCTTTGTGACCCTGGGCCAAGGCCAGCCCTCTCTGGGCCAAGGCCAAGGCCGCTCCCCAGTCTTTCCTTACAAGCCCCTCTCTTTCACCTCTGGCCTCCAAGCTCCCAGGGCCTCTGTCCCTCCCCTTCCTCTGCAAGCCTCGGAGTGCAGGCAGGCCGCCCCCACTGCCCAGCAGGCCGGTGCAGGAAGCTGGGAAAAGGCGGGAGGGGCCGAGTTACAGGAACCGGCTGGGCCCAGCGATTGCTCAACTGGGGAGCCTGGCCCAGCAGCGGCCACCCCACTTCCACCGGCTCCCTCCCAGCTCCAGCTCCGCATTGCGAACATTCCTCTTCAGCCCTGGTTGCTGCAGCCTCAGAAGGGGAACTGCCTCAGACTCAGCAGGCAGAGCCAGAAACACTTAACCCCTTCACTGCTTCCAGCAGAGACTGCAGGGGGACCAGGAGGGTGACTGGGGGTCCTTCTTACCGAGTGACACAGTCAGATGCACTGCTGCAGGCTCTCTGGCCCCAGATAACCAACCTGGATCAACAGGTTGTGGGTTGGGCTGCTGTCTCCAGGCCTGGATTCAGGCAGCTGACATTTCCAGAGCACCCCTGGGTGCTGGCCACTCACCTGGTCCCAGGCATGAATGTCCCACAAGGAGACAAGCCCTGGTGGCTCAGGGGTGAAGCCCACACCTGGGGTGCAGTCCATGTACAGCTCAGGAAACTGGTGCAAATGCTGGGGGCCTGGATGGGGGCGGGGACCACTGAAATGAACCAGTAAATAGATAAAATGCTTCCTCCTCTCTCTTCCTGCAGGCTGCCAGCCTGCCTTCATTCCAGCCTGCCTGACTGCCTTCCTCTAAAGAAAGCACACAAACCCCACAGACAGGCCCTCACAAGGTCTATGTTCTGGGGGCCAGGAGGGGCAGATTGGATAAATAGGAGTCTCTTGTTTTTACAGGGACGAGTGCTATGGAAGAGCACAGGGTGAGCCTGGGGGTGAACTAAAGTGGCTCGGCTAGGCAGGGAGGGCTTCCTGGAGGAAGCGGTATCTAGTGAGCCACGGGAGGGGAGGAGAGAGTTCCATGCAGAGGATGCCGCAAGCAGCAGGCTCTACAGAGAAGAGGGAGGTCAGCCCGCTCCAGCCTGTGGCTGGAGGAGAGAGGGGAGGTTGAAGGGTTTGCCTCATGCCAGACCCTAAAATGCCGTCGATCCCACCTGAGCTTGGACTGTTTGCAGGGAGCAGTGAGGAGCAGGAGAGGGTTTCCCCTGGGAGTGACAGGGTCGAGTCCAGCTGAGGCACTAAGAGTCAAGATTCAAGTGGAAAACAGAATCTTGACGAAGAAAGGGAGACGCCTGCTTTCATGTGCAAACCAAATATACTCCAAGAGCAGAACACCTGACCCACACCAAAGTGCCACCAACAGGAGACGTGTTGAATGGCAGCCTGGCGTCTGGGCCTCGCATGGAGCTCTCCTGGGGCCAGAGCAGCCACTCTGAGCCCTGCTGTCCCCAGGTCGGCCAGGCCAGGCTAGCTCTCCCAGGATGGTGCCTGCCCACCCACCACGGCCCCCCATTGCAGACAGCCGGAGCCCAAAGAATGCAGCACTTAGAGGGTGGAAGTTGGGAGGGGCTGAGCGAGACTGTAGCCTCCTCACTTCACAGATAAAGAAACTTGAGAGCCAGCCTTTTTCAGCAGAGCTGGGCCCATCACCACCTCTGTGGGGTGACCCCGGGCCTCCCAGGGCGGGTCCAAAGGCCTACAGCACAAGTCCAGACAGGAGACAAGACAGCCCAGCCTGCCCTGGACCTGGTCCCCACAGAGGGGACTCCAAAATCTCGGAAGACCATTTCCCCACCTCTGTGGGGCCTCGAGTCCCTTCAGGAGGCAGAGGCCAAAAGAAGCAGATTTGAGTCAACCCAGAACCATTTGGGAAGGAGCTGGCACAGAACACAGGTCATGGCCCCAATCTAGCCCTCTGGTCCCTCAGAAATTGAAGGGAATAAATAGGGAGCTGAGCAAGTGAGTGGGAACCTTCTAGATTGTTTTTGCTGTAGACACGTTTTCTTTTCTTCTTTTTCCTCCTCTTCTTTTTTTTTTGTTAAAGAAGCATTACTCAGAACACCAACAAACCAGAGATGAAAGGGAGCTGTCTGGATTGGAGAGGAAGGGAGTGGTTTCGGACCCACCCTGTGCACACCCGTGGGGGTTGCGAGTCCTCCTGGCCAGAACAGAGGGAGGGCCAGCAGGCAAGCCCCTGGTTTTAGGGATGGGGAAACCGAGGCAGGTAGGTGAAGGCACCTGCTCAGAGTCACATGGCCTAGGAAGATGAAGAAAGTGCGCCCAGGCCAGCCAGACACCAAAGTCACCCCCTACTCCAGTCCTCTGTCATCACACCCTCCCTCAGCCCAGGATGGGGCCGGTGCCTGCAGCCTGTTTGCTGTCTGTTTGCCGGGACAGCAAATTTAGCCAGCACTCCCCAGCCTGCTGCGAGCTGAGGGGAAACATGCTGGGGGAGCTCCCTCCCGCTGAGTTTGTGCCCCCACAGGAAGGGGCTGGCCCCTCCTACCTACCTCCAGCGGAAGGAAGGGCTGAGTTTCTTCCCCACCTGCGCCCCTGTGGGAGGCCAAGACAGCAAATGTTTATTTTGTGGCTCTGAGTCCACTCTTGGTCACAGAGCAAGACTCCATGCCGGCAATAGAGCTTCTAGAAAGATCTTTTGAGGCCGAATGCCACCTTCTTGGTGACCTGCCATCAACTTTGCCAGTCCCGTGACATAGGGCCGTGTTTCTCTCTCGGAATTCTACCCCAACAGGACGCGTTTGCCATTATCACCCATTTTACAGAGGGAAGTCGAGGACCTAGAAGTCACCTGCTTGGCTCCCATGCAGACAGGGCAGACCTGGGCTGCAGGTGTCCCGGGCAGACCTCACCACGAGGCGCTCTGACCCCCCACCTGGAGGTCACCCTCTTCTCACAGCCCAGAGGCTCCACGCCACCGAAGACTCCCCGGGGCTTCATCTTCGTAGTGAAATAAATATTTGCTCTCCTCTGCGCGTTCCTTGCATCTCTTCAGCATCCAGCCATCCTAGGTCAGCAGGGTCACCAGGTTGGTCTCAGAACTTCCCAAAGGCAAGACTGTTGTTCTCCTCAGCATCACAAAAACATCTCATTTTAACATTTCAGAGGAGAGAGTGGACATAGTGGTGGCGCCCTCCGCTTGGGGACAAGGGCTGCCCAGCACCATGATGACTGTGAGCTCTCGGCCAAGGGGCTGGATGATCGTGGTGGGGTTTCATGGGGCTTGGTGTGGCTGCGTTCCTGAGCTCTTCTTCACTGCCCATCACACCTGGGCGGGTCCATTCCTCAGTCACTGTCTAGTGCTCAATGGTAAGACCCCCACTGGGGGACCCAGGCAAGGTATCTGTCCTCCTATGGAAGTAATGGCTTCCACGGGAGCCAGCCAGGTCTCCAAACCATTCCTACCTCCTGGTGTTCACATGAATTGTAGGGCCCTCCCACAATGGGTGGAGTTGCCCCATGTGACCAATAGGGCCCTGGGGAAATGACGGCATGTGTCATCCAAGGCTAGGTCACACAAGGCATGACTGGTTTCAGTCTTACTCTCTTGCATCATGCGCTCCAGGGAAGTCAGCCGCCACACTGTGAAGAAACTCATGCAGCCCTACGGAGAAGTCCATGAGGCAAGGGACTGTGGCCTCTTGCCCACAGCCGGGCCTCCTTGCCAGCCACCAGGGAACACGGTCTTAGAAATGAATCCTCCAGCCCCAGTCAAGCCATCAGATGATCGTGGGTGCCACGAACCACAGCCAGACGGTTACACCACTTCCAAATCCCTGACCTGCAGAAACTTGGTGATAATACGTGCCTGTTGCTTTAAGCAGCTAAGTTTGGGGTGATTCGTGAGGCAGCAGGAGGTAACAATACAGAAACGGAGGAAGATCGAGTTCATTGACTTGGTTCCCAAAGTGTGTTCCTTGGAAGACTGAGCCGAGGACGTGTTCTGGAAAGCCATGCTCCATTAAGTGTGGGAAGACGACGGATCTTAGTTTCTTATCTGAGGTTCCTAGTGCTCTTTGGCACACGTGAGCAGACGCCCTGGTGAGGAAGCCGTGTCTCGGGAATCCCCAGGGAGCGCGAGCATGCACGCTCCAGAGGACTCTTTGGAAAACAGCCCAACTGTCATGGCAGCAGGCTCCTGAGCCCATTGAATGATTGTGCTCAGTATAAAAGCGAGAACATTTCTGCATGGTTGAGTATGGCCCGAGGCGCTGTAAACAAAGACGAGATGGCGGCAGACTATGCCAGGCGGGCTCCTGGGCTCCTTCCTCAGGTTGGGGGCACTTTGCCCTGGGTCCCCTCTGCCCCACAGTTCTTAGCGGTATCAACTGGGGCTCTAGACCAGCTTCCGATCTCAGTCCACTTGGGGAACATTTAGGGTTCAGATGTTGGTTCCCAAACACTGTGGCAGCAGCTCGAGTGAGCTGTGGAGCCCACGGATGCAGGGGCTGCACCGCCCTTGAAGTCTGCCCCCTCGAGTTTGCTGGGTGCTTCATGCCGAAGTCTCAGCGGAGTCTCTCCCGGTGGGAGCACAGCCCTGGTCTTAAAACACAGGCCACTGGAAAACAGCGTTGGATGCAGAAAAATTCATTTTACAGCCACTTTTTAAGAGCGAATCCACCCCCTTCAGTGAGGGAAAGCTGTGCTTGGAAAACCACATTCTTTGGGGCCCCTGGGGCTCCACGGGGGCGGGAACTGAGATCCCTCTACAGGCTGGGAGGCAGAGGTCTTTCTCCTCTCTCCCTGAAAACCTAATTTTACCCTCATGTTGCTTCATCTTTCCTGGTCTGGACATGGCGGGGCTCTCTTTCCGGTCACTCAGGCCTGCCTTCTTCCCTTGCGACTCAGAATGTGCCCCTAGCTGACCCAGGGTCCGCTCCCTTGGGAGCCCCAGTCCAGGCTGCAGCACCGGAATCTGCGTTTGAACAAATCCCAGGAGATTCAAGGCCCTTTAAAGCTGGGAGCACTGGGGTACACCCCAGAATGGCTGTCCTGAGGTGCCCGCAGGCTGCCAAGCTGCCAGGCCGCCTCCTCTCCTTGCCTCCCAACTCCTTGCCCCGTAGAAGGCAGTTCCTCAGGCTTCCAAGCTGAATTTGTGACACCCCTGTCCACATACGTTCTGTACGCCTCTGCCCCTCTTCCATCATGGGCGTCCAGTTAGGCTCATGGCAGGGGGCTGAGAAGTCAGGCCGAACAAGAGGTCATGGCCCCAGTAAAGACAGCACTGCAGCGCGCTCTCAGCCCAGGAGGAGGCAATGGGGCCTGGAAGTTCAGAGAGGGGGAGCCAGCCACCCAGAGACACAGCACCCCCAGCAGAGTCAAGGGGGCTCACTGCACTCGCCCAGAGCCCCCTGCTGCTGAGGGACTCCATAGAGGGGAAGGGCCTGTCCATATGGACTGTCGGGGTGGCCCACCCAAATGGTCTAGCACTGTGGTTCCTGGGGCTGGAGGGCTGGGGGCACACAGAGCCTCTCTACGGAGCACCGTGCTCTTTACAGCCTCTTAAGTCCCGGCTGGTGACTGCGTCCTTACTGAGGCCGGGCCCCCGGGTGGGGTCATGTCAACCCACTGTGGGTAGGAGTTGGGCAAGCCTTCCGGGTGATTTTGAGGCAACCCAAGAAGAAAGCTCCCCAACTGAAGACACATAGCCTGCTTGTTGGGGCCAAATACCAGCAGAAGGGACTTTTCTAGCGAGAATGGAGAGGAGTGCACTGAGAAATCTGAGTCACTCACTCCAGGGCACTTGTCTCCATTATTTCCCACAGTGGCACCTACCTTTCTATTCTCCTAAAAATGAAGCGTCCTCACCGGTGGTTTCTCAGGTGGGCGGACAGGGCTGAGCATCCAGGGGCTGCTGGGGACCCGCCCACGCTCAGATCTCCACCTGGGGCCCTTTCAGGAAGTGGCCAGTGGGCACACGTGGGCCTCATCCGCAGGTTGTCGGGGCGGCCGGAGGGAAGCAGCCATAGGCCCATAGGCTTCATGCGGGGACCGCAACGGGTATGGTGGGCCTCCCGCACAGGCCGCCTTCCATCTCCAGGTCCAAGTCTTGGGGGCCGCGTGGTACGACCTTCCTCCTGGACAGACCCCCTCCCTCTGCTCTCCCACCCCCACCCCCGTCAGGAGGTTTGAGGCTTTGGAGGAAAGCTCAGAGGTCCAAGGTCGGGGCTCTGAAGTCCAGTGGCTGCAGGGGCCTGGCATTCAGCCCCTCACCCCACACCCCACCTCCATCAGAGAATCGGAGGTGGTGTCCTCACCATCAAAGTTCTAATTAGCCGATGTTGACAGCATGCCCTGGTGGCTTAGGTACTAAGCCGGCAGCTGGTGAGTGGACCAGGTAAAGTCCAATACCTGGGTTCTCGACCAGGGGTCAGGGGAGAAACCAAATATAAATAAAAAGTAAATAAAAGTCCTCCCTCTTCTTCCTCCCTTCTTTCCTTCCTTTCAGTCCTTCCCACATCTCTTTATAACAAATATTGAACAAAACAATGCTATTTGAAGACCTGCTGTTAGGATAAAAATCATGTATTATCTGTGAAAACAGGATGTTTTAAGAGAGAAAATCTGACTCTCTCCCAACAGTGAGGTATGGAGATAGCTACTATGCCTGTATGTCCCAATTTTCCAGATGAAGAAGTCAAGGCCAAGGCCGGATGAGGCCCCTAAGCCACTCAGTGGTAGAACCAGGCTCTCAGGGACTCTGACTTCTAACCTGACCTCTCCTTGAGGGGTCTCAGATTGGGTCCCTCAAGACTGACGAGATAGTGGTCTCCAGCCACAGACACCTGGCGTTCCCTCCTGGCAAGCCATGGACCACTCTGACCCCAGTATCTCCACCTTGTGTCCAGCAAACCGTGAGTGACCAGTCATTCCTTGTGGAGCCCGTGCAGGGTGCTGGGAATCCAGCGATGGACGGACGGGAGAGAAGAGACCCGGGCCTTGACCAAGCTCACCGCCTCACATGGAAGACAAAGAACGCAGAGGCCAGCAGATTCAGGAACCCGCTGGAAGAAAACGTTACACCGAGACCCATCTCTGGCTGGTGGTGAGGGCTCAGAGCGCGTGACCAAGGAAGGGCGGCGCCCAGCACTGGCACATGGGGTGCACTGACCCCCAAAATGGCTTTGGTTGCTGCTGCTGCTGCTGCTATTATTATGACTATAACCCTGATACAGACGGGCAGCCTTGGGGTCCAGTCTCATCGCCATGTCACATTCAAAGCCATGCCAGCTGACATCTCAGTCACTGAAACGCAGTTCGAATCTTCCTAAGATGGCTCAAAGAGACACCAAAGGGGGACTTCTTTGCATGCCACAGCCATCTCGGGACTCTGCGCCAATGTATCTGCTCGGAAGGTGTCATGGCAGCCACTCCAGAAGCTTCTCCCTCCCTGTCCCTTTCACAGAGCAGGGCTGCCAGCCCGGCCTCAGGAGACAGAAGACGGCGTGGGCCCAGGCCCTGCTTCCACTAACCATGCTGCTGAACTGCTCTGGGCTTCAGCGCTCCTGTCTGTAAAATGTGGCTGACAATGGCCTCGCCGGTCGCTGTGGGGGCTCAATGAGATAACGACTAGAGAGAGCAGAAGCTGGACGGGCAGACACAGCCAGGTGCGAACAGAGATGGTTTGCCTGGACCGCCCTTCCTCGTCTGCCCTGTGCATTGTGCCCAGTTAGGCTCTGGACCGCATCTTCTGCGGGTCAGGAGCAGGTAGGCCCGCTGCCCTCACTGAGCACAAGCAAAGGACAGTGGCCCCCGGCAAACTCTGAGACTTTCTGAGGAGGGGCAGCAAGGGCTAGGGCCACCCCGAGGGTGATGTGAATGGCTGCTGCTTGCCCATGCCTGGGCATCCTCCCGGCAGGGGGCAGGGACACAGGGCAGGCCCCCCCATCAGGGATCTCACTTCCTGAGGGGCTCTGGGCCAGGCCCTTGCCAAGCTCGCCGTCCCATGTGGAAGGCAGATAATAGGCATGAGTGGCAGGCAAGACACCCAGGTGCTAGGGCAGCAGGAAGGGCTTCTCAGAGGAAGGGGCGCTGAAGGGGAGGCTGGAGTGAGAGGAGGAGTAGGAGCCCCAGGCACAGGCCTGGGTGGAAGAAAGCTGTGCCTTCAAGGAGCTGCAAGAAGTCTTCTCCCACCTCCTCTAAGCACCAGCACCCACACCACCTCA
The DNA here is from genome assembly GCA_004363575.1 of Solenodon paradoxus. Classification (NCBI taxonomy): domain Eukaryota; kingdom Metazoa; phylum Chordata; class Mammalia; order Eulipotyphla; family Solenodontidae; genus Solenodon; species Solenodon paradoxus. Next base: position 61,861 of record RJWH01005319.1, on the reverse strand, counting down.
CTTGTCCCACCCCCAGCCCAGGAGGGCAGAGGGCAGACACTCGTACTCCCAATTCACACACAGACAGGGATGCTGGTAATAAGAAAGCTACAAATCCCAGCAGAGACCCAAACAGATCTGTAGTCTGTCAGGTGGGCCCCAGTGTCATTATCCCCATTTCACAGAGGAAGAAACTGAGGCTGGGTGAAACCACAGCATCCCTCCCTGTCCTGCAGTTTTTGTCTATCTCTGGAGACCGAGGGCAAGTCTGAGGTACCAAGACGCCCTCCCCAGGGGACAGAAAACAACCAAAAGCGACTCCAAGTGAAGGAAGGAGGGGAGCATGGATGAGCTTCAGAAACGGGACACCAGGCAAGGACACCAGGCAGGGCAGGCGGAGGAATGTGGGTGGGCCTCGCCAGAAGGCGCCTGGAATGAGACCGGGAAGTCAGGGCCCCCTCACCCTCCCTGGGGAGACCCTGACTTCCCGGAAGAGCCCCCCACCCCCAGCGGAGCGGGGAGAAGGACCGCCGCCTCCTGGCCACCCAATCAGACGCTCTCCCAGTCTGAAGGTGGAGGCAACCCGTTGGGGGCTCCCAGGGCCATCCCGGAGGGGTCCCCCCGGACCTGGCCCGGCCCCGGGGCGCACCACCCAGCGCCCCCCCAGCCTCATTAGAACCGACGCCCTTTGTCCTCCCTTCGGCTTCCGGGGGGGCTCCAGAATTTAAAGGTTAAATCCTAACCTCGGCTCAGCAGTTTCTCCGGCTTTGCCTACCCAACGCCAGTTGCTGGTAATTATATGCATCTCCGAGCAGCCAATCAGCTGTCAGACTGACAGATACTGATCTTTTCGTTTTATTTTTAGCTCTGTGCTTCCCCCTCTAGTTGCAAAAAAAAATTCTGTTTGTTCTGTGTGCTGCTGCCTGGCTCCGGGCTCCGCTGCCGCTCTCATCTCTGCAGCCAGGCAGGAGCAGAAAGCCGGAGGGGCTGGGGCGCCTGTTCCCCCAGAAAGGGGAGAACAGAATGTCCCACTGCCCCCAGCTGCGGACCCCCGGCTGCGGCTGCGAAGGGAAGAGTTGGGGCTTCGCGCAGAGGCGTCCTGGAGGCCAAGGGGGCTGCGGGGCCTCGGCCTTGGCCGGCAAGGGAAAAGGGGCGGGGGGGCTGGAGGGAGAGCAGTGCCTGAGACAGGGGCAGACACGAGCTAGACTGAGAAGAAGAAAGAGAAGGGGAATGGAAATATTGTCCCCTCCAGAGCTCGGCAGAGGAGCAGGAATGGCTGGCAGACCCGAGCACTGGAGTGGGAGTCGCAGGGGCATTTCTGACAGGCCCGCCCAGCGCAGGGGGCTGAGGGGGCTGACAGGGAAGGGGCTGGACCCACCCACGCCTAGGTGCTTCCTCTGCTATGTGAGGGGCCTTTCTGTGGCTCATTCTAGAAGGTTCTGAGGACCTCCCAGGAGGCTGGCAGGCAGGAAGGCCCACCACTGGAAGGCCGCTGTTCACACAGAGTCAATGGAGGGCAGGAATCTGAGGGCCAGGCAAGTTCTTAGTTCGCAGAAAACGCCTCGGACAGTCAAGGGCCTTGATCCCGGCTGGGGCCAGCTCGACAGAGGAATGGAAATGGTTGTGAAGTTTCCTTCCATCTTCACCCGGCACTCTACAGTTTGGAAAGCATGTCTCCTGGCCCCAAGGCCTCTGTTCTTTCCCCATAGTCAACCCCAAGATGGTCAGGAGGTCGGGCCAGGGCCACCTCTGTTCCCATTGACCACTGGGAGAGGGGAGGCAACGTCGCTTAATGGTTTGGGATGGGGGCACAGCCAGTGTGGGGCCACTGGATCTGCCAGGCCGAGTCAATGCCCTGCTCTCTTTGGACGCAGCATCCCTTCCTGAAGGTGGACCCCCTTGTCACCCCACCTCACAGGATGGCTGTGGGGGTGAAGTCACTGTGTGGATGCTCCTTGGGGGCCCAGCATCCGCCCCCCACCCCCCACCCCCTGCACTGGGGAGCGGGTGTCATTTGCATCTCTGTTTTACAAATGGGGAAACTGAGGTTCATGTGACTTGTAATTGGCAGAAGTGGTACAAGAACACTCCCCCCTTTTTGGCTTCCTTTTCTCTGACACCACAGATGGCGCGCTGAGAAAAAAAGAGATCTAGTAGCAGGGAGAAGGGAATTAGGAGCCGGAGAGATGGAGGGAGGCAGCAGCACAGTGATCAATTACTTGGGCTATAAATTTCTGCTGTTTTGCAAAGTGAGCACACAACCTTGGAGAAGCATAGCTCCCTGGGCTGGGCGAGGGGACAGCTCCAGGGTGGAGTCAAAGGGCTGATGTGGGCAGGGCCTCCGGGACCCACCACAGGAGCAAAGGAGGGAGGACAGCCCTGGGGAGGGAGCTGGCCACCCTCCTCCCTTCTCATCAGCTTTCTCTCCCACTGCTGAGACCAGAAAATCAGCCCTGGCCCCTGTCTACCACCACCCCTGCCTGTTCAGGCCTGTGCTGCCTTCCTGCTGAGCCTGGGTTGCTGCGGGGGGGGGGGGCTCAACTTCCTCCTCTGGAAAATGGGGAGAGTGACAAATGGCATCTGTTCCCACGACTGGGTGTGAGGGATCAGAGAGAACTAGGATGTAAATGACTTAGGCTGAGGATAGACACACACACACACACACACAGGTCGCGGTGGCGGTGATTTTGTTGCTAATATTATCAAGATAACTGAGGAGGAGCTAAAGGTACAGGACTGAAGGTCGTTGGCAGACCAATTGCATTATTAAAAAGGTAGGCGTGGACCTCTCTCTGAGTGATGGGAAGGGTGCCTACCGTGGGGATAATGGGCCTTGACCTGCCAGAAAGAGGTCCCCCAGGCCCGGACTGCCCCGGCCCCTACCTTCTGGAGCCTTGCTAGATCCAGGCAGGAAATGAGCACAGGCTCATCCCTCAGGATCCGGGTGCCCCAGGAGCACAGGATTGAGGCCAGCCCTCTCGGGGTCGTCCTCACTGTGGCAGAGCAGAGACCACGGCATCCCAGGAGCACGAGCCCCTGCGTGCTCCCTTCCTTGGTGAACCAGCCCCAGGCCCTGCCCTCAAGAAGCTACTAATTTGTCAGAGAAAACCAAACAGATAGGCCGACTTGGAACCCAGGTCTTTGGATCCCAGACAGTGGCCACATTTATGGGCACCCACAACTGAGCCAAAAAGCTACTGGCAGCAGATGGCAGGAAAGGGGCCCAGGACAAAGGGGTCCGTGCAGGTTGACCATAAATTGGGGTCCTAGAGAAGATGCCTGGAGCTCAGGGGGTACCAGGTACAAGGCCAGAGGCTTCAGGGACCCCAGGCTGAAGGAGTGGAGGAAGCTGCTTTTTGTTTTTAAGAATTATTTAATTTATTTAGAGGAAGGAAGCAGACAGGAACGAAGGCAAGTAAGTAGGCAGGCAGAGAAGCGGAAGGAGCATTCACTCATCCACCCAGCTGTTCATGCAGGTGTGCACCCCTGTCCTGAAGCTGGGTCCTGGGGCTTCCACTCGCCCGTGCCTTCCCAAGCTGCAGGCACAGGTACTGCTGGAGCGTGCCGCTTCAAGGAAGCCTAAGATGGATTCCTTGAAAAGAAAGAAACCCTGCCCTGGTTGGGAGCGATACAAATATTGTATCCATTTGGACGTGCTCGTGGACATAACAAACAGCCCCCAATAAAAGTTTAGTTCTCGCTCAGGGTGCAGTTTACTGTGGGCTGGTGCAGGGCAGGAGCCAGGCTTTGCTTCATGCAGTCACTCAGGGGTCCAGGCTCCTTCATCTTGCTCTTTATCCTCTTCTAGGGCCTCATCCACCTTTGCATTAATCTTGAGGAAAGGGAAAGAGTGTGTGGAGGGCACACAGAAGAAATTTTATGGACCAGGATACAAGGAGGAGGGTGCCTCAACTTAACCGGATTCCATTGGCCAGACATGGTCATGTGGTCACATCGAACTGCAAGGGTGGCTGGGAAATGTAGTCCAGATGTGTGTTCAACAGGGAAATAACGAACCCGGGTTTGGTGAAAATGTAGCGATAACTTCCAGAAGTAGTGCCCTCCTGGGTGAACGCGCTGATGCTCACAGAACACAGCGCTGGGTCCAGCCACTGAGCTGGGTCCAGCCACTGACGTGTGTGCTGACTCTAGTTCCCTGCCCAGCGGCTGCTCACCTGAGGATCAGAGTAAGCGCCTGAACGCTGCTCCCAGACCTCCTCCCCAAACTGTACTTAAAGTGTGTGTCGCTCTGACCCTTCCACCCCACCCATGTGTAACTGTACAGTGAAGTGTGTTCGTGTGTGTTCCCCACCTGTCTATGCAGCCCCATCCCAGCCCACCCCATGGGTGCCCCAGGTGCGGGCAGAGGCTAAGGAGCGCCTGGAACCCGCGGTCCCTGCACAGATGCTCGTGAAAGGGCTCACGCCAGGCCCGTTCAGCCCGGGGTCTGGCTGATGGCCTCCGGGGAGGACAGGGCCCTATAGGGAGGAGGACCCATCACCATCAGCTCCTCTCCCCCAGGCCAGGGATCCTCGGAGCCTTTCGAGTCCCCTAAAAGCGCTCTGAACCCACCAGTGAGTAGGAGATCCAGGAGAGGGGCTTAGAAAGCCCCGTCCACCACTTGAGTGGAGGGATCTCAGGCCACCACCCAAGGGGTGAAAGGGACTAACTCACAGCTTAACGTCCCCTCCCCGGGGAGCTCTTGAAGAAAGGGCAGACAGGCTTACTCCAACAAGCTGTCGGGCCAGCACATTTGGGGGCACGGGAGGGCCAGCCGCCATTTATCTTCATTCATTGATCCAACGGAAGGTAGGGGAGCCCCCACCGCTCCCCCGCCCTCACACCCCTGTCCTCACACCCCTGTCGGCGCACTTCTAGGCTCTGCTCCCAGCGCAGCAGGGGCAGCTCACACCTTCAATCCCAGGACCACCTGCGACAGCTGGAGGCGCTGTCGTCTCCACTGGCCCCATTTTACAGGGGAGAAACTGAGGCACAGGGAGACGACCTTCTCACCCCCAGTCCCCAGGTGGTGCAAGGTAGAGGAGCCCCTGACTTTGGGCCAGCTCACCTCTCTGATCCCAGGCTCGCCCTCTCCGGATCCTTCAGGTCTGGAACAGACCTCCCCAGAGGCCTCCCCTCCCCTCGGGCATAAAGGGTTCTTTCCTGTGACAGGCATGCGGATCCCCCACCTCTCACTGTTTGTTTGGTCTCTCAGTCCCACCCCCCACGATCAAAGCAACAAACACTCAGGATGGGCAGTTTGACAGCCTGGAGACCGCACACTGTGTGTAATTGATCTGCTCCCACCCACCCGGCCTCTTTGGCCTCCAGCTCAGCTTCTGGGGGCCGCCGGCCCAGGGCCCTGGTGACAGCCCTCAGAGCATGTCCCTCGGGCATCTGCTTATCAGCCACTATCCTCACCTCAGGCCTCTGCCAGGTGCTCCACCACACTTTTCAGAAAATGAAACTGAGGCGGGGAGTTGTCCAAGGCGGAGGGGGGCGGGGCGGGGGGGTCAATGCCTTGCCCTCTGTGGCCTCCCAAGGCTTGCGGGTCCTGTTAGGACTGCTCCCCCTGCGTAGTGGAGACAAGTCCTGCCCGAGATGCGCACGTGGAGAGGCTGCGCTGAGTGCCTGTCCACTCACCAAGTATGAAGGCGCCGGCGAGTGTCCCCGAGCTGAGCGCACGGGCAGAGCCGAGACTAGCCCAGATTGTACACACGCCGTCTCAGGTGCCTGTAAACCTGGTTTGCTTCAAGCAAGGGAAGCAGGGATTAACTGGGCCTGGGTGGTTTCCATGGAGCTGGGGTTGCAAGATGGCTTTTAGCCTCTAGTGGGGGGACTCGAGCTGGGGAGGGGGCTCCCAGCCCCCCAGCAAAGGCACCTGAGGGATCACGTGGGGAGCAGGGAGGATACCCCAGCACACCAACAGCATCAGCATGAAGACAGTGGGGTCCGTGGACAAGCCCAGCAGCACACGGGCAGTGGGGTCCACTTCCTGAGCGCCACCCCCAGCCAGGAGGACACACTTTTCACCTTCACGCTCCCCCTGCCCTCCCTGGGTCTGGCTGCAGAAGCTCTGCCCAGTGCTGCTCCCCCAAGATCTGCCAAGGAGATAGGATTTCACCGTGAAGCACGGAGCTCCCAGGGCTCCCCACAGTCAGCCCTGCGTCCATCATTCCATGTTTTCACCACCGCTGACCCTTAGATCTTTTCTGTTAAGTGACTAAAGGGTTAGGAGTAGTCATCCCCCTCCCCAAGTCCCCACAACTATCACCCATGTCGCCATACCCCTGTTACTGGGCTGGGCTGCTTCACACGCTGACACAGCACCACCTCTGGGCATCAGATTTGATAAGACAACAAACAGTATCTTCAATATAGCAAGATTAAGTTAAGATTCTGAACCGAATCACATCTGCAAAATTTCTTTTGCTACATAAGGTCAGATATTCAAGGGTGCCTTCCACCCTTTCTCACTGCCATCCTGTTTCCTTTTTTCTTTTTCTTATTTTTAAAAGGAGAGATATAGGCAGGAATAAAGGCCAGTGGGCAAGCCCTTTATTTCTTTCTAGTTGCATATCTTGGGTGCTCCCCTGGCTCTAGAATATGAACCCAGGTCCTTGGGATGTATGTGGACTGTACTTGGCCAGAGGTGGTGGACCTAACCTCTACTCCACCAGGCCATGCCTTAACCTCAATTTTTTTTTTTTTTTTTTTTTTTTTTATACTCACCTCATTGCTGCAAAATGGCTGCCACAGCTCCAGGCATCACATCCTCACACTCCATTGTCCAGAACAGCTCTATCTGTGAAATACGGGAGAGGGAATCTTTCCAGAAGCCTACAGCAGACTTCCCTTCCTATCTCGTTAACCAGAATTGGGCCATGTGATCACCTATCCCAATCATAAGAGAAAGGGAGCAGGATTGCTATGATTGGTTTGGACTGACTGTGGTGGATCCATTGGTATCGGCCTCACTGTTGGCACAGACTGGGGGGTCTGGACAAGAAGTGACATAATTATGTAACTATGACAAGCGCTTTGAAAGAGATATTCTCAACCTCTTCCTAAATCCTGCATGTTTGTGGAATCTAGACTGTGTGCAATGTGACACCAGGCACAGAAGCCCCTGTCTCAGGGGCCTGCATGAGGTCAGAGGTCCTAAGCAGCAAGGGCGAATGATTCCTGAGACCACTGTCCACACCGAGCAGAGTCAGACCCTCCACCACCCAACTGGCTGCCGCAAACATTCACTCCTGCTGCAGGATGGGGGTTCAGGCGGCCAGCCAAGCCGCCTTAGCAGGGAAGTGTGTCAGGCTGATGCTCTCACTGCCTCAGCGGCTCTTGTGTGAGAGCAGAGCCACACCCTGGTCTCCCAGATGTTTGCCAGGTCACACCAGCCTTCCAGCCCCACGCCCCAGCTTCCAGGAAGCTCTGGAAGTTTTTCTGGAACACTCTTGGGGGCCTCCACTTGCAGCTGGGGAAATTATAACAGAGAAAATCTCTGTTCTTCTCTCCCATAAGAGTTTCTGGTGAGCTCCTGATCACCCGATTAAAGACCACATTTCCCAACTTTCCTTGCATCTAAGGGAACCCGGATGACGCGCTTCCAGTCGGTCCCTGCCAATGAAGAAAATGCCCTGCCCTTAAGAGGGCCCTCCTACTTCTTGCGCTTTCCCGCTGGCTGGAATGCAGACTCGATGGCAGGAACCAGAGTAGCCATTTCAAATCACGAGTCCGAAGTTGTGTGCTGAGGATGGCAGAGCAGAGGGCCAGAGGAAGCTGACTCCCAGCCCTGCACAAGCATCGTACCAGCCCTGCACGTGATGTTGAGGACTGGTTCTCTTGTTTAGGTCCTAACTGCATGTGGGGTTGTCATAGCAGTTAAACCTGCATCAGAACATAGTCATGAGGATGCCACAAACTCGAATCCAGTTTTGTCTTCAAGTGACAGAGGCTGGCGTTGTCCAAGCATCCGGCTTCGACTTGGCTTCACAGCGAGCAGGAGGTAGGGCCAGTGCGCTTGACGAGGCACGAAAGGTGCGCAGCAAGGACAGAGAAACTGTGATGGCTCCGGGGGACCTTGAGAGCTGCTGGGCTTCCGAGAAAAGGAAGAAACTGGGTCAGCTAAGCAGGAAAGGGCATTCCTGGGCGGGGAAACAGTCAGGACTGATGCCAGGAGGCTGAAAATGCCCTGCGAGCCACGGAGGAGGCAGGGCAAGCCTCCCCAGGGCTCGCCCGCCATCCAGCTTGGACAGCCCGCCGCTGGGTGTGTGCTCAGGTGTGTCATCTCCGAAGCAGGTGTGTGAGCGAGTACATTGCCTTTGTTTCGTGTGCAGGAGTGAAACTGATCTTCACCTGGAGAAGAAACCCAGGTCCAAACTGCCAGCCCAGGGGTGGTAGATGCTGCCGTCTCACCGGCAGCCTGGGGCTGAATTGCTGTTCCCGCACGTGCCTCAGTTTCTCCATCTGGTAAATGGGAGTTTTCTACATGTGATCATTTTATTGTATTTTATTTTCTCTCTGGCCCTCAGTCTCCAGTCTGGGTCTGCTGGCTTTCCATGGCCCGCACCTTTACTGCCTAAGCAGCCTGAGCCTCAGGGGGTGTGTCATTTGTATATGTGAATAAATGACACTGTTGTCTGACACAAAACAGTCCACAAGGAACCACACCGTTGCCAACTGGACTTTATTTGGCTTAACTGTACAGCAAGACTTTATCACTGTAATTAAATGTGCCACCAGCAAGAAGCAAAAGGTTTTAGAGAGGCACTCCCCTGTGGGTGGAGTAACGGTTTGGTCCTCCACCTTCGGCCAAGTGCAGTCGATATGCATCCCAGGAACCAGATTCGCATCCTAGGGTAAGAGGGAACAACCAATGTGAACAACTAAAATAAAAATAAAATAAAGTGTTTCTTCCTACTCTCTCTTTCTGCCTGCCTACTCGCCTTCATTCCTGCCTGCATTTTTCCTTTAAAAAATTTTTTTTTAATTTAAATCATCTTCTAATAATATGAAAATAATATGTTTTTTAAAAGCACTTGAGAAAAACACAAAGAATTGTCAAACACTGGTGCCCATTTACTATATAGGCAAATGGATATTTGTTCCAAGAGCCATCTTCCTCTAAGGCAAAGAAGAACCTGGAATTTTTTTTTTGAAGAGAAGGTGTGGCAGGAATGAAGGTGACGGGGCAGGCAGGAAGACAGAGAGGAGGAGCAGCACTTCATTTGTTTTATTTAGGTGTTCTCATTGGCTCTTCCTCCCGCCCCGGGATGCGAACCTGGGTCCTTGGCGGGGGGGTGTGGACTGTTCTCTCAGCCAAAAGCAGTGGGCCCAGCCGCTGCTCCCCAGGGCGCACCAGTGTTTCTGGAACTTTTGACCTTCACCTTCTGACACCTCATGGGTAACCTTCTTGCACATTAGGTTTATTGTCTCAGTCTGTATGTTAGTTTCCTCTGGCTTCTGGGGATTTAAAAACAATGCACATTTATTGGCCTGTAACTCTGGGAGGCAGCGTCCAAAATGGGTATCACTGGGCTACAATCCAGGTGCTGCTCCTTCCGGAAGCTTCCACCCCGTGCCTTCCTCCTCCAGCTTCTAGAAGCCTCCCGCGCTCCTTGGCTGGTGGCCTCCCCCACCGACTGCGCCAGCCCACAGCCTCTTTCCTGTCATTTCTCTCCCTGGCCCTGACCCTCCCACCTCCCACTCGAAAGGCCCTGTGATGACACTGGTCCCAGACAGATGACCCAGGATAGTCCCCTTATCTCACCATCTGATTTCTTTACGTCGGAAAAGTCCCCCTTTCCAGGAAAGTTGACAGTCACAAGCTCCAGGGATCAGAATGTGGCCTTTTTGGAGGTCTTCATCTGTAACCCTGGCGTCCTGAGGACAAAGGCATGTCTCTGTTTCTCATACATGTGTCCCAAGAACCTCCAACAGAGTCTGGCACACAGGAGGCACTCAGTGAACATTCGGTGACCCTCGCGTACATGGTGAAAGTGCTCCCGATTTCACAGGACATCTGTACACAGCTGAGACCAGAACCAAGGACCCCAGTCCCCGCCCAGGCCCTTGGCACCTTCGGGGCCACAGGTCCCCAGGGAGAGGACAATAGAGCCATAACTTCTCTTTGGTGCAGTAGACGTGTGTCAGGGTGATGGGGATCAATGTGTCCAGGATGGAGAGGTGGCGTGAGCTGTGCCAGCTCCAGAGAGGCCCAGCGACACTGCGTCAGTGCCGAGGGGCGTCTCCCGTCTCCAGAATGTGGGAGAACTTTGCCGTGTGACTTGCAGGCAAGCAGGGTCAGGGCAGCAAACAGCGACCCCAACCTCACTTGAGGACAGCCCAGGGGAGCCAACTGTGGGTCCTCCCTGCCTGCCCTGGGGGACCTGTGCACGGCGGTCTTGGTTCCACTGTGAAGCCTGCGGACCCGCTTAGCGCTGCGCTGCCACTTGGCTTATCATCCAGGGTTGTCATCTTTCAATTGCAGTAACTTTGATTTTACACATTAAAATAAACTCCTATGTGCAGGCTCCACAGTCCTCAGATAGATGTCAGCACACCCTGCCCTCCACCTCGTCACCCAGTGCTCTTCCCCAGTGTCCACGGGGCTCCGCCAGCGCTTGATACCCCGCCCGCTGCCTCCCGCCATCCCATTCCCTATTGGTGACCCCAGTCCCATCAGAAGTGTCCAGGGCTGGTTCTGTTTCCTCTGTTCCTGTGTTTTGTCTGTTCACGTTCCACCTGTGAGTGAGGTCATCTGGTATCTCTTTCTTCTTCTGACCTGTGTCACTCAGTGTCATCCCCTCCAGATCCCTCCATGTGGATTCAGGTGACAGGGTTTCCTCTCTTCTCAGGGCCATGTCGTGTCCACTGTGTATATGACCACATCTTCTCATCCATCACCTGACGTGGGGCACTGAGGTCGTTTCCAGTCCTCAGCTGCTGTGATGTGAGCAGGGCTGCAGCAGACACGGGGGTGCGCACGTCTCTGTGGAGGGGGCTTCTGTGTCCTCTGGGTGAGCACCCAGAAGTGAGATGGCGGGATCACATGGGATTTCCATCTGCAACTTCTTGAGGAATTTCCACACTCTTTTCCACAGGGGCTGCACCAGTTTGCACTCCCACCAGCAGTGCAAAAGTGTCCCCCTTTCTCCACATCCTCACCAGCATGTGTTGTTTCCAGACTTTAGGATACGAGCCAGTCTCTCAGGTGTGAGGTGATGTCTCATCATTGTTTCAACGTTTGTTTTTGTTTTTTAAAGAGAGGGAAGGGAGGAAGGATGGAAGGAAGGAGAGAAGGAAGGAAGGAAGGAAGGAGGGAAGGAAGGAGGGAAGGAAGGAAGGAAGGAGGGAAGGAAGGAGGGAAGGAGGGGACATTTTTGTTTATTTATTTATTTTGGTCCCCTTCCCACCCCACCCCTGCCCCGGGTCACCCGAGCCATGTCCATTGCCTGAGCCACGAGAGCACCCACTACAGTTCAGGGTCTTGAAAGATAAAATTTACACCTAGTGAAATGTACAAACCTCACAGGTACAATTGTATGTGTTTTGACAAATGCACACACCTGTGTCATCCACACACTTACCAAGATGCAGACCCTTCTGTCACCCCCCAAAATTCCTTAATCTTTCCCCAGTCAACCCTGCGCCCCAAGAGCAGTCAATAGTCTGACTTGTTTTTTTCCCGCCTGTTCCAGAACGTCACATCAACGGAATCATACCGTTTGGGCTCATTTGTGTCTGATCCTTTTCACTCAACATGTCTGTTGGGCTCCTCTGTGTTCTCTTGTGCGTTGGTGCCCATTTGACAGGTGAGGGGCCTTCCACGGTGCACACAGACCGCAGCTGGCACGTCCGGTCTCCTGCTGGTGGACGTCTCAGTTCTTCCCTGTGAGGGTGTCGGACAGAAACCTGCTCTAAGCGTTCACATACAGTGTCCACCGGAGCAGCACTCCTTCTAAACATTCACACACACGTCTTTTGTGGACAGAGGCACTTATTTCTTTCAAGAAAAATATCTAAACGTGAATTACTGGGCTCTGGGGTGTGCGTCTGTCTTACTTTACAGGAAACTAGTGAAACTTTCCAGAATACTTATATTGTTTTATTCCAAAGTACTTGCAACAGTTTGTCTTCCCGTCAGCAACGGCTGCGGGTTCCTCCTGTCCCACGCCAACCGAGGAGGTGTCAGCCTGAAACTCTGCAGCAGAACGTGTGTCGGGGCTGTGGGGCTGCATTTGTGTTCGCAGGTACCTGGCAATGCTGGGCACTTTGAAATCGGCCACCCACACCCATTCTTGTGACTTCACATCTCTGGGTCATTTTTAATTGGCCTGCACCCTTTTGTAACCGAGCTGTGAGACTTACCTACAGGACCTGGATACCGATCCTTCATCAGGTACACGTTTTGTAATATTTCCTTGAAGTGTGTGGGTTTTCTTGCCACGTTTTTGACAGTAAGCAGAGGCTTTTGCTTTTAATGATGTTGATTTATGGACATTTTGAATGGTTACTGCTTTCTGGGTCCCCTCTAAGCAATGTTGGCCTGCTGTGTGATCAGGAAGATCCCTTTTCCATTTTCAAAAACTTTTAAAAGTATTTGCTCGTGGTGACTTTGTTTTAAAACTTAAAACAAACTCCTCTGTCTCGATTCCCCATATGTGCATTTTCCCCGCTCCTCGGCTGTAAGTCCTCCACCACAGCAGCAAGTGCTGGTCACCACTGTCCCTGGGCCCCGCCCGTCCCGTGACCTGCTGTGAACTCAGCTCCACCGCGCGTGTCCAGGGGTCCGTTCTGTTTAGTGCACAGTGAGGTGCCAGTATTTCCTGTGTTTTCTTCACAGCCCTGACTTTTACACTTGGATCTCTGGGCCACCCTGCATCAAATGTCTATAATGTAAAGTCAGGGCCACATCGCCAGCGTCGTGTGGTGCACCGTCTTCTTTCCCCGTCGAAAGTCACCGCGCTGCACACGGGAACCTGTCGTCTGGGTTTATGCTCACAGGTGAAGCAGAGTTACCCAATGAACATCGCCATGTTTATACAATTCTAAGCTCCGCTGTTTTTCTTTTTTTGCCATTTTGAGGTCCCCGAAAATCAGGTGTGGCCTTAACGTTTGAAAGTGGCTTTGTAAATAAATCTGTTTTTTTTGTTTTTTTGTTTTTTTCACAAAAACCTCTTGAGAAATTGGGATGTGGCTTAGAATGGAGTAAACGCGGCGTCGTTAAAATGACACAGGCAACCTGCCTTCTCGGTCCAGACTCTCCGTCAGTTCTGTCAGGTGGGCTCTCCTGGATTCCTTACTTTTGAAAGCAGGTGGAATTAGGTTCTTTGACTTAATAGCAAGGTTTGGGGGGGGTTACTTTAGTTCCTTTAGATTTTCATATAAAGTCTCCCATCAGCTTGACAGCTTATCTATTATCACTAGGCCGCCGGGATTGCAGCTGGGATGATGTCAGCTCTACAGGTCAGTCAGGGAGAAGTAACGTCTGAACGATATCGAATCTTCCGATTCAAACACTTGCTATTTCCCAGAACTGCTTTAATTCTGTTAAATGTATTACTCAATAGTCGAAGCTTTGTGTTATTACACACGGAATTTTTTAAATTTCCTTTTTGTCCCTACACAGCATTAGAGGAGCCAGACCTTCAGACCACAGACAACATCCAATGCGGGCGAAGGTGGAGCTGCGGGAACTCTCCTTCGTCCTGATGCGGCTGTGGCACGGGACGGCCACTTTGGAAGACAGTTTGGCAGTTTCCTACAAAAGGAAACCTCTTCTGAGCCCGCAGTTACATTTGTTGGTGTTTACCTAAAGGAGTTGAAGACGGTTGTCCCCGCAAAAACCTAGAGACATTTTTCGTCACTTGGTTCATAGCTGCCAACACTTAGAAGAAACCAAGATGTCCTTTCTGCAGACAAATGGGTAACTAGACCTTAGTAACCTCTCGACAATGGACTGTTTTTAGTGATTAAAAAGAAAGAGCCATCCAGTGGGGAAGATTCGTGGAGGAGACTTAGATGCACATTACTCAATGAAAGAAGGCGATACGAAAAGACTGTGCCCTGTGATTCAAACTCCCATGATTCTGGGAAAGGCAGAACCAAAGACGCGTGGTCGCCAAGGTTTTGAGGGGAGGAGATGGAGGAATCGGTGGGTACAGAGGACGTCTAGGGCCCTGAAAACACTCTGATAGTGTCGGCAGATGCATGTGGCTACGCGTTTGTCCAAACCCAGAGAGCACGCAACCCCGCGAGTGAGCCCCTGCACTCTGGAAGTCAGAGCGGGCTCCTCTCACATTTGCAGCAAGCCTAAAACTGCTCTAACAATGAAGCTATTCTCTCCTTGCTTTCTATTAAGACAGAGAAATCATATATTATCATTAATTTTTATCTATTATTTTGACATACCTTGTAATTACATATTTAAATTATATAATATCTTAAATCTTACAAATTTATTAAGTTCTTATAGTTGCTTTATAGATTCCTTAGGCTTTTCTACAAAGATAGTGATGCTATTTGTGATAGATATAAATATACACACAGATATAAAATGAAAATGTATATAATGGATAAACATTGATTTTATCCACAATAAAATTTTCAAGGTGATGATTATTGTTTTCTCCTTCATTTTGTGGGTAGAGTGCATTGCATTGAAAGAAAACTGCAGACAATTGTCTGTAATAAATATAGAGGTGAAAATCCTTAAAATATCAGGAAACAATTTGTCAATATATTAAAAACACTGGACACATATTGTCCAAGTAGGGGCTATTTTACAGATGTAAAATCGGTTCAGTATTTGAAATCAATGTAATCCACCCGATAATAAAATAAAGAAGAAAAATGACATCATCATATTAACTAATGAAGAAAAAGCATTTGACAACAATCAACACAGTCATGAAAAAACTCCAGGAAAACGAGGAGCAGAGGGGAGCTTCCTCCTCTTGAACAGCAGTTACCAAAAGCTCTGCGGCTGGTATCCTTGTGGGTCAGGGAACTGAGCTGCAGGTGTGCTGACCAGTGAAACCCAAGAACCAGCGTTCTAAGACCGGGGTGGGTGAAAAGGCACAAAATGAACAGCTAAAAAAATAAGTGTTTTCTCCTCCTCTGCCTTGCTCTTTTCTTCCTTAAATTCTTCTTCCTCTTCTTCTTTCCTCTCTTAAAAACAAAGAAATCCTACAACTACGACCGAATATCCACTAGCAACAGCTTAGTGCTGGAAGTGTTAGCCAGAACAATACGACAAGAAAAGGAAGTAAAAGAAATACAGATCATAAAGGAAGAAATAAAAATGTCTCTATTTTCAGATGATAGGTTTGTATAGAAAAATCCCGAGAAAAATACCCAAACATCTTCCAAAGCTAATAAGTGAGCTCAGTCAGGTCACAGGATACAAGATCAACTTTTTTAAAAAAGCAATTGTATATTTATGTATTAGCAAGAAAAACATGGAAACTGAAGTTCAAAATATAATGCTTATAATCACTCAAAAAAAGAGCTATTTTTATATAGCTAACAAAACACGTACGGCACTTTTATGTTAAAATCTGCAAAACACTAATATTAAAGAAATTTTAAAAGATCTAAATAATGGAGAGACAACCTGTGGTCATGGATCGGAAGAATCAGCACAGTAAATACATCAGTTCTCTCCCAATGGATCAGTGAATTTAGCAGTTTCCATCAAACTCCAAGCAAGATATATTTCAGACACAGACAATATTATTCTCACATTCATAGGGAAAGCAAAAAGAATTAGAATGCCTCAAATAATTTTTAAGGAATTTCTTTTCTTTTTAAAAATATATTTCATAGTAATTACTGTACACATTAGAATAACTTCCATATGTATAGGCTGCCCATTTCTCAGATCTATGTCAGCAAGCCCTGCCCTCCACCAAATGCCTGAAGATTCTTCACCATTGTCCGGTGGGCTCCACCACCTCTTGCCCACCCCACTTTCCCTACTGGTCACCTCAGTTCTGTTGCAAGCGTCCAAGGGTTGGTTTTGTTGTGTCTGTTCTTTTGTTTTGTCTGTTCACGTTCCTCCTATGAGTGAGGTCATCTGGTCTCTGTCTTTCTTCTTCTGACTTGTTTCACTGAGCTTCATCCCCTCTAGATCCATCCATGTTGATTCAGGTGACAGGGTTTCCTCTCTTCTAAGGACTGTGTAGTATCCACTGCGTCTGTGGACCACATCTTCTTGATCCATCATCTGATGTTGAGCATTTAGGTAGTTTCCAGTTCTTAGCTAATGTGAACAGGGCTGCAGCGAACACGGGGGTGCATGCATCTTTGTGGATGGGGGCTTTTGTATCTTTTAGGTAAATACCCAGAAGTGGGATGGCAGGATCATATGGAATTTCCATCTTCAATTTTTTGAGGAATCTCCACTCTTTTCCATAAGGGTTGTACCAATTTGCATGCCCACAAACAGTGTAAATGCGTTCCCTTTTCTTCACATCCTTGCTAGCATTTGTTGTTTCCAAACTTTTGGAGAGTAGCCAGTCTCTCAGATGTAAGGTGATAAGTCATTATTGTTTTGATTTTTCTTTCTTTTCTTTTCTTTTTTTTTTTTTTAAAGTAAAGGTGTAGGCAGGAATGAAGGCAAGTAGACAGACAAGCAGGAAGAAAGATTTGATTTGATTTTTATGTAGTTGTTCATACTGGTTGCTTCCTTCCAGACCCAGGACTTGAACACAGGGGTATGTGGTCTGCACTCCTTCGGAGGAAACTGACCTAACTGTTGCTCCACCAGGGTGCTCCTACCCCAAATAATTTTGGCAAAGAATAATGAAGTGGACTGAATCACTCTAGTAGCTCTCTAAACATCCTATAATACAGTCGTTGAGGGTGTGTGGTGTTGGGGAGGGAGAGATAGAGATCAAGGAACTGTGGACCAGAAGGAGACCCACACAAATACAGCCAAGTAATTGTTTTTCCATAAATGATGCAAAATATTTCAATGGAGGAAGTATAACCTTCTCAATGAGGAATAATGGAGCATCCATAGACATTTCCCGAAAAAAAAAAAAAGAGAGCCTCAAACTAACCTCACACCGGATGTCAACGTTAACTTAGGACAGATAGCAAAAGTGAAAGTCAAATTATAAAACTTCTAGAAAGAAATATAGGAAAAAATCGCCAGTATCTAAGGCTACACAAAGAACTCTTAGACTCAGCACAGAAAGCACAAGCCATAATAGAAAAGAATGATAAATCAGACTTCATCTAAATTGAAAGTTTTGGCTCTGCCCAAGACCCCACTCAGAGGAGGCAGAGACTCAAGGCAGATGAAGGGAAAATATTTGCCAATCACCTCACCGAGAGTTTGTATCGAGATGATATAAAGAATTCTCCAAATGCAACAGTGAAAAATTACAAACCATCCAATTAGAAAACAGGCAAAACACACAAAGGGATGGCTCCATTTAGCTGCACTGGCCATCGGGAAACGCACATTAAAGTCACAATGAGACATCACTACTCACCTCTTAGAACAACCTATAATAAACCAAAAAATAAAAGAGAGAGTGAGACAAAATCAAATGCGGGCGAGGGTGCAGAGAAACTGGGTCACTCAGCCTTGCTCCTGGGAAGGGAAAACAGCGCATCTCTGAAAAACTAGGCCTGCGCTGACCACATGACCACCGTCCAGCCCGAGGCACGAAGGGGTGAAGGCTCCTATCCACACTAAAAGCTCTAGAGGAGTGTCCATAGCAGCTATATTTGTAGGGGCCCCACATCGGCACAAGAAAATGTCCACCAGCAGGCGAGGGACTCAAGTGTGGACTAGCCGTCCGGAGTGGACCACACCCACCCACAACTTGGAGCGTTCTCAAGGGCATCCCAGCAGGAGAAAAGCCCGCTGAAAACACCCGCACCATGTGAGTCTGCAGCCAGAACTTCTCTCAGTGACGAAAGTGGGGGCCTGGAGAACAGACATGTGGCTGTAGGGGTTGAAGAGGTAGGGGACTGGGGTTGAGAGTGACCATAAAAAGGAAGACGAGGTACAGGCTGGTGGCCTAGCAGTTTAGTACACCAGGTGTAGTCCACATATATCCCAAGGTACCTGGTTCAAGACCCAGGGCCGGGGTTGGGGAAGCACCAAGATGCTTCTGAGGGATGGAACTGTCACGGCCAGAGCCAGGGCGTGGCGATGGGTTCAGGCAGTGTCTGCTGAGTTCCTCTGTCCACCAGACATGTACTGAGCACCCACTTTGTGCCAGGCCCTGGGGGCACACCAGCTAACAACACAAACTCAGACCCTCACCTCGAGGAGTTTACATGCTGACGATGGGCTGGCAAGGAGAGACAGGTAAGAATAAATGGTACTGGATGATATCAAACTAAAAAGCTTCTGCACAGCTTAAGAAACCATCATCCAAACAAAAAGACAGCCTACTGACTGAGAGATAATATTTTCATTCCATATTTCTGACAAGAGCTTAATATGCAAAATATACAAAGAACTCATAAAACTCAGTAACAGAAAAGCAAACAACCCGATCAAAAGATGGGCGGAAGACCTGGATAGATACTTTTCCAAAGAGGAGATACAGGTGCCAATAGGCACGGGGAAAGATGTCCTTCCAAACCTTTTGTCAGGGAAATACAAATCAAAACAGCAATGAGATATCACTTTTCACCTGTGAGATCAGCTATTATTCAAAAGTCTGGAAGCAACAAATGCTGGTGAGGATGTGGAGAAAAGGGTGGGCAGGGTGAAGAGCCGTATATTTAAAGAATGGGAAACTTTCATGAGTTTACATTATTTTGTAAATCCAAGTTACCTCAATAGCTATGAAATTTAAAAAGCAAAGCATAAATGATGACCTTTGTCGGCAGGGTGGGCAGGCTGTCTGAGCAGACCTGAAGAGTCAAGGCTCCAAAGAGCAGAGGGAAGGCGCCACCTGATACCTGGGGCCCAAGAGTGGACTGGCAGCTGCCAGGAACGGCAGGAAGGGGTCGCCAGGCCACCTGGTCAGGAGAGAGTAAGCATCCTGTCATGTACCTGCCACCTCGACCCCAAAGACAAGACTCAGTCTCTGTCCCTTAACTTCCACCAGGTGACCCACGACTCCAGAAGCGCGCCAACTTTGCAGGGAAACTGAGGTCCCAGGTTGGCAGGATTTGTTGGGGAAACAGCCTTCTGGCTGTCTGTGGCCAAGTCCATCCAGGCTGCCCTCTAGCCCAGGCTGCCAGAGCCTTTCCCAAAGCCAGTGTCCTTTCTGCTTTGCCCACCATCTGGAACAAGGCCCTGCGGGGTGCCCCGATGACCTGGGGAAAAGTTTGCTCCAGGTCTCTTCCTTGGACATACTGGTCCCCCAACCCTTCTTCTAGGCGTCTCATGAACCCATGATCCTGGCCAGGCCTCCGACGTCCTCCACGCCAGTTGTCCCTCAGGGTCACATCCTCGTCCCTGGTGCCTGCCTGGAGTCTCCCCCTTCCCGGTGGCTGATGAACCTCTTTCCCACCAGAGGCCCCTCCCAGCACCCCATGACCGGCCCCGGGCGGCTGACATTAGCAGCCCCGTGAGGAGCCTTCCGTATTGTACACGTATTTGATCTTCCAAGTCAAATCTCCACAGCCCCCGTGAGCCGCCTTGACTGTTGAAATGCCCACAGGACCTGGGATTAGAAGCTCGACAGCACATATGCGAAATGAGGGGATTTTATTTAGTGTTTAGGATTTATACGTGTACATGTGGGGGTTGCCCAAATATGTATTTAAATCAAGTAACTTAATCCATCGAGTTCAAGGCTAAAAACCACCCCAGGAAAGGGTATTTGCATATATGAATCTCGTGACATCCACAGGGGGAATGTGTGGGAGAAAGCGGCGCCTGGAACCTGAGTGAGCGCAGGTGTGCTGGCTTCCTGTCCTCGCCTGCCCAGGCCCCGCCCTGCCCCACACCTGGCGAGACAGGGACGCACAGGTGGGGCCAGGCTGTCCGGGGATTCCCCGGTGGGTGCCAGTGCCTGTGTGACGGAACTGACTTAGGAAGGTGCGGACCAGGAGGCTCTCAACAAGAGCGTGGACTCACACACCCCAGGCAGCCCTCCTGCCACAAGCAGGCCTCGGGGGCGGGGCCGGGGGCCCTGGGGAGGCCGCGCTGTTTCGTTGGGAGAAGGGAGCCAGGCTGAGCGGGTGGCCGGACAGGGCGTCCAGGCCCCTCTGTGCGGACCTGGGGGCTTGGTGGGGAGGGGCACCCAGGGGAGGCTCAGCCTGGGGTCGGGATAAAGGGGGGCCCAGCATGGGGGCCCCCAGGAGCCTAACGGGAGCTTCAAGTTCATTCTCAGCACAGTTGAGGGAGAGTGATGACAAGTCTGGAACACAGAGACAAGGACAGCCACTCTCCCCCAGCCTGGTGGCTGAACACGTGGACCCCCGGACTGTACCAGACCTCTTCACCGCGCACACATGCACACACACGTATAAACAATGCACGCACACAGCACACACGTACACAGCACACATACACCACACGCAGATCCACAGCACCTGCACACGCTCCCCACAGCTCAGGTGCACCGCACATGCACACTATACACACACAGCACAGATACACACACGCATCACACACGCACACGCACGCACACAGCGGCCAGCAGGCAGAGGAGACGTCAGCCTCGGCCCGGCCTTCCCTGACCTTGACCTTGGTGCCCTGCGCCAGAGGAACCGAGTTTTTCCTTCTCAACAACTCCCAGCGGAGGAGCACAGGGCTCCTCAGGCCCAGGCACACACTCCAGCAGTGCCCCTGGAAAGAGGGGCTCCGTCCTGACCCTCATCCCCTTCGGCAGCACCGAGGCGGCTGACACTTCTTGGGGCCTGACGTGTCCAAGTTTATTAAACCCCTTCTTTAGAAATGGTGACAGTCTAGCCGTGACTTGCCTGAAGTCACAGTCAGCAAATGTTGGGGGTCGGATTGGAGCTGCCATCTGAATGCCCCACCCACGCCCCGTCACCAGTTACCAGCCACCTCCCTGCCCCGCTGGGAACTGACTTCAGCAGAGTCTCACTCCTTCAAAGCCTCTTTGATTCAGAATTCCTGAGAGAGGGAAATTCCCCTTTGCCCTAAATGTTCAGGGGAAGAGGGATTGCTGAATAAGTGAACCACATAAGCACGATTGATGGGGAAACAGTTAACCCTGGAGAACAGGTCGCTCAAACTTCAGGGAGTGTCTGAGTGTCCCACAGAAAAGGCAGATGGCCTTCATTATCGCGTCCCAGGCCGCCTCTGCAGTCCCACCTCACAGTGGCCGCCAGTGCCTGGAGGCAGCGGGTCTGCTCCGAGCACCATCTCTTTCCAGGGTCTTTGGCACACAGGCACACAAGACAGTGTTGAGTGAGAGGTACAAGACACAGCCGACAGCAAAGAGGGCGTCGCAGGGCTTGAACTGGACCGCTGAGCGAGCGTAGAGTAGGGGCGCAAAATGTGGATGGGCTGAATCATGCTTTCCTCTTTGCAGATAACCTCTGGGGGAGTAGAGGCATCTCCAAGAAGATGAATTGATGGATGGGTGGAAGGATGGGTGGGTAAATTGTGGATGGGTGGGCGTGTGGTTGGATAGATGGATATATGGATGGGTAGATAGGTGAATGGGTGGATGGATGAGTGGGCAGATAGACGGCTGATGGGTGGTAGAGGGATGCATGGATCAAACAGATGTGAGGTTTCTAGGACTCCATCCAGAACCTACTGGTCCCAGACTTAGAAGGCAATACAACACCAAGAAAAGACAGCATCTGCCCCACCCTCCCCGGCCCCTGGAGGAGCCATAGCTTTTGAACCTGAGATAATTAGTGTGCCTGGAGTGCGCCTCCTCTGCCTGCTGATCTGCGAAGTCTCCTGCCAAGCCCAGCAGGAGACACAGCTCCTTGGCTTCCGACATCCCAGCCCCGTGTTCTTGGCCCACTGGGCCTGCCGGGGTGTGAAGTCCTGATTCACCAAGACGGTGTGAAGCGGGTCGGGACTGGCACACCTGCTGGCATTCTCCTCACCACTCTCGACCTGGTGTCCTCGAGCCAGTGGCTTCACATCTCCGAGCCTCAGCGTCCTTCTCTGTAAAGCGAGGTGGGCTGTGACACTGCCCCTTCCGGAGTCACACAGCCTGGGCAGGCGTTTGCAAGCCCAGCACCAGTGCAAAGCCACCGAGAGGAGATTCTGGGACTCCCGCCCGTGCTCACATGGACACCAGACGACGAACAGGGGCCCGGCCCAGGGGTGCCCAAGTATAGGGGACTGGGTGGCTCCTCAGGCAGCCTCATCGTGGAGCTCAGGCCTAAAGCCTGGACAGAATAGAATAGAAAAGACAGGACTTTCCTTGACGGCGGCTGCGAGGAGGGCTCCTGGCACCCAGGTCCGGCTCCTGAGAAGGATCCCACTCCACAAGAGCCAAGTGTCATGGCTAAAGGGTCCCCCACCCACTAGCGTTTCCAGGCACTGTCAGTGCACCGGCAAGGTTTATGCACACTCACTGCGTGTGGGACTCCACGGCAGGGGGGCCACGGCGCACAGACCACACAGCTGGACGTGGGACAATGCCAGAGAGCAGGCGCGCCCAGGTGCATCTGCCCAGCCTGGGCCCTGGTGTGCACCTCCTGGGCCTGCTCCTAAGAGGTGAGGATGGAAATCAGGACAGGTGGGGACATTTCCCACAGCACCCCAGTCTGTCAGACGGCGGAGGCCTTGCCCTGCCTTCACAGAGGGAGACGCCAGGAGACTCAGGCCTCCAACTCCTACTCTTCCCACACTGCAGGGCTTCTCCCTGCTGCCCAGCACAGCCCCTCCAGAGTCACCCCAGGACCAGTGTGCGGTGTGGGATGCGGGGTGGCCGCTCCCTCCCCACCCTAAAGACACTGTGTGCCTGAGGACGGGCCACGGCAGAGCCGCTGGGTCTGTGGCGGCCCTGCCGAATCAGGGGTGGTGTCAGCTCTAGGGAAGGTGGGCCCTGGGTTCCAGGCTCATCCAGTGACTTTGAGCATCCACTCCTAGGCCCACACATGCTGCCCAGGCTGCGGCCCCCTAGTCTCTCCCCCCACTTCCCTGTCCCCCCTTCCCCTGCCAAATGCCTAGGACTAGGGAAGTGACGCCCCCACCCCCACCCCGGGCCCCTCACCGTCTGTGCTGGTCAGGCCCAGCCCCTAGTTGCTGTGTGACCTTGGGCAGTTCACTGGCCCTCCCTGAGCCTCATCTGCAAATGGGGTCACATCTGCTCTACCTTGCAGGACAGGGCAGGGGAGTGGGTTCCCAGAAGACACAGTCAGCACAGACCCAGTACCCGGCGTCACATGCGGAGAGGTGCCAGGCGCCCCCGGCAGGCGGCAAATCCACTTGGCACGTGGTTTTCACAGGTGGTGCCTGTTCACTTCTGTCCTGCTTTCTCCTTCCTAGGCTGAGACAGCTCCTGAAGACGGGGAGCTGTGGTCTCAGCCCCCAGTCCCAGCCGAGCTCCACGGCCATCTGTGTGCTTGGCTGCACTCTCCAGGGGTTCTCAGTGTGGTCCCAGCCTGCGAATTAGAAATGTAGGGGTGCAGCCAGCAAGCTACACTTTCAGAGGAGTGAGGGCAGGCGCAGCCCACACACATCCGAGGCCCTGGGTCCAAGCCCTGGGACAGGTGGGAGCGACCGAGATGAACAACTAAACGAAGGGCTTCCTCCTCCACTCTCCTCCTGCCTCCGCTTCACTCCTGCCTGCGCCTTGTCTTTAAAAAGAAGACAAGAAAAGAAGCCGGGGTGTGGACAGTGAGGCCCTAGAGAGGGCCGCCCCTCTTATCTGCCCCCCAGCTCTCACTTCTAGATAGCGCCTGCCCCCCCACCCCCCGAAGCACCGCGGGCTCTGTGCTGAACAGTCGCCCCTACAAAAAGCCTCTCAGTTGCAGCCAAAACTCTGGGGGCTCAGGCTCCTCAGTGTGACCCCCCAAGGCATGTGCACCAGGCCCAGAGGGGAACGGACAAAATGCCCACCTTCTGGGTCCCCTCCCCAGGGCGACTCCCTCAGAGGGCCCAGGAATTTGCATTTGGCCCCTCCATCCCTGATCTAACAGAAAATGATGGGGTGCAGAAAACCAGGGGCTCAGAGGAGACACCCCTGTAGGAACAAAGGTCCTAGATACCTTCCCAGACTCCTTGCTACAGGGGTGTCCTGGCAGGAGAGGCCGGGGATCCACCCTTGGCAGTTGGCCAGTGGGTAGACGCTGCTTGTGAGCCTGCCCTATCTTAAGGGTCAAATTTTGTAAAAAAAGATTATATTCTCTGCTCTCGTCCAGGTGAAGCCACAGGAAAGAAGGGACAAGCCAAGTGCCTGGCCATTGGGGGTCTGCAGCTCTGTGACCTCAAGCACCAGCCCATCCGAACCCCACCCCTCATGTCAGGGGCACGGTTGTGGGCTGCAAGTCCCCTGGAGGCTGGGCAGTAGCCAGGCAGCGGGCGCTGTCGGCAGCAGGACGAGCTGGCATTGATGAGCGAGTGCTGACTGCGGGCTGGCTTCGCCCAACTTCTGCTCTGCGAGTCCCGCCTCTTCCCATGTGCGAACTGGCTTGGACCACTGCAGCCAAGTGCCCCACACCAGCTGGCTTAAGACAACAGAAATGTGTCATCCAAGAGTCCTGGAGAAATAAGTCTGAGACCAAGATCTCACCTGGAGAGCATCCCTCCAATCTCAACCTGTGTCTTGTTTTTGCAAAGCATTCTCTTCTCGTATGGACACCAGTAGGGTTTCCCGGGGTCCCCCCAGCAACTATCTTAACTTGACTACATCTGCAAAGACCCTTTTTCCAAACTAGGTCACATTCACAGGAACAGGGGGTCAAGATTTCGACATATTTTTTGAGAGGAACAATTCACACCAGAATGCCATCCCTGGGTCCTCTCAGCTCCTGGCTTCCTCACTCAGCTGCAGTGAGGACTGGGAGACAGTCCTCAGGCCACCTGCCCAGGGACCCTGGGCCATGTCCAACCTTGCGTGCCGGCTGCAGGACCAGGCCCACATCCTGGGGACACTGGCACCAGCCTGTACCAGCCTGCATGTCCTAGTGACCCCTCAACATAAGGCATCTCTCTCCCCCAGGACGCTCCTCCCTCTTCCTCCTGAAGGGTCTTGCCCTCCTGGCTCCCCCCGCATCTCGAGGACTGGCCCTCTGGTGGAGCCTCCTTCTCCCCTGCTCCGCTACAGATGTTCTCCACCGGCCCTTCTTGGGGCAAAAGCCTCATGGTTTACGTTTCATGGTGGTGGCAAAGCTAGAAACAAAAAAGAAGGAATTGGAAGAAAGAGAACACGGCAGGAAACATTTCAAGATTCTACGCCTGTTCAAATATTTTTGAAGATAAGCCTTATTTGCCTTGACCTTTGAAAGTCTAAACAGATGAAAATCTTGGTTTCCTTTATCTGCCAGCAGTTTACTCCCTCAACTCTCACCACTTCCCTGTCCTTCCCCCAAAACTCCCGTCCTGGTTTTTTTCTGGGACACTCTCCTGCTGCCCCCTTACTGGGGCCTTTCCTACTCATACTTGGACCTCTGCCTGGATGGCATTCCATCAGGGAAGCTGTGCCCAGTGCCCAGACAGGCACCCCCGGGGGCTGCGGTGAAGCCCGCCTGCCCCCCTACATTGCCCCTGTGACCCTCAGCAGGCCAGAGCCCCTGTGAAGACAGGAGCCACACCGTTGTGTCTCTCTGTGTCCCTGTAGGACTCGCGGGAAGCTGGAGGATGGAACGAGAGCCAGGGAAAGCGGCTGGCATCATGCTGTAGGAGGTTGAACCAGATGAATGGGTCCACAATATCTGACCACTTTTACCCTGCAAAAATTGCAATCGCCTCTGATGGAAGGCCTCAAGGTCTCCCCTTCTGTGGGCCCCCATCCCTGGGCGACAATCAGCATGACTGCCGTGGAGGGAAGGCTGCTGACGGTCTGTGATTTCCTGGAACCCCGCTCGCCCTCCTCACCTGAGCACTCACAGCCCAGGCCGGCAGAATCTGCGCTGGGTGAGCCCGTGTGGCTTCACCATTTTCTCCAGTTTCCAATGCTTCTCCCATTTCTCCCCTCCTTGGTGAGTTTCCCGCAAGCACCCTCTCTGAGAGCACCTTGGACGTTGACCACTACAAAAGCTGGCGTCTGCTAGAAACAATGGATTTGGCTTCGAGGGCCCCCCCAGGCAGCGGGGCTGAGACACAGTAGGTGCTCACGAAATGCTAATGGACAACAGACTGGAGTTGAAGTCACAGCTCAGGGACTTGCTGGCTTGAGACCCTCGGAAGTTACTTCTGCGCCGAGCCTCCATCTGCTCGTCTGTGAATGGGGACACCTGTGCCCACCGACCAGGCACCTGAGGTGGTGCAGGCAGGGGCCCATGAGCCGGACGCCGTGCCCACGCGGGGCTCCGGGCCTCCCAGCCGTGGGAGCTGCCGTGGTGGGGCCCCTCTGAGCATGCCGTCTTCTTGTCCAGGCTGCTCTAAGCATCTCGTATCGGTCTCCCCACCTCCTGGCTCTTCCCCTCCTGCCGTCCCCCAGGCCACCCGGCACCCCAGGCTCCATGCCCTCCACCCAAGTCCCAGGGTCTTGACCACCACCTCTCTCCTTTCCTTCCTCCCCGTCCTCCCACTCCGCTGGCGACCTCAGCCCTGCGTCCTGTTAGTTTTGTGGAAGGTGTATATTTATTGGTTTCCTTTCATTCTATTCCACATACGCGTGAAACCATCCTATACTTCTCTTTTCCTTTCTGCCTTATTTTGCCTAACACAGTCCCCTCCGGCTCCATCCAGAGCGACACAGGCACGACCCCACCTTCCTCGGTGGCTGCACAGAGTCCCGCTGAGAGTCTAGACCACAGCTTCTCTCTCCGCCACGTGTGGGCAGGCGTTTAGGCGGCTTCCATGTCTTGGCTGCTGTGAACTCTGCCGCTGTGAACACGGGTGCAGACGCTTTTCCCGACTAGAGATTTTGTTTCCTCTGGGTCTACGCCTAGAAGCGGAATGGCTGGATCAAATGAGAGGCCCGTCTTTATTTTTCCATACTGTTTTCCAGAGGGAGCACCAACCGACATTCCCACCAGCCGCGCAGGAGCCTGGAGCCGGCCTTCGTAGCTGCGCTCCTATGACCTGCTCGCGGCTCTGCGTGACCTCCAGGTCCTCCCACGGGCTCCAGCGGGCCTCTTCCTGAGCTTCGACCCAAAGTGTCACTTGCTATGTCTGACCCCACCCTGCCAGCTGCCTTCTGCCCAGGACACCCGCACCCCGCAAGCCCGACCACGTCCGTCAGCGCCCTGCGACAGCAGTGGCTACGTGAACACGCACAGCAGAGACTCACAAGTGTCAGAGAGGAGACCCTGGAACCCCGGGACACTGCTGGGGGGACGTCAGATGTCGCAGTCACAGTGGACAGCAGGGTGGGGCTCCCCGAGCAGTTACAGAGACCCCCACACACACCTGAGAGACCGGCCGTTGTCCCGAAGTCTGGAGACAACACATGCTGGCGAGAATGTGGAGAAGAGGGGACACTCCTGCACTGCTGCTGGGGGTGCAGACGGTGCAGCCCCTGTGGAGACAGTGTGGAGAGTCCTCAAGAAGCTGCAAACCCCAATCTCACCATCTCACTTTTGGGTGTTTACCAAAAGATACAGAAGTCCCCCTCTGCAGAGATGTGTGCACCCCCATGTTTATTGTGGCCATACTTACAATAGCGAAGAACTGGAAACTCCCCAAGTGCCCAATGTCAGATGAATGGATGAAGAAGATTCGGTCCATATACACAGTGGACACTGCACAGCCCTCAAAAGAGATGAAACCCTGTCATGTGAATCAACATGGATGGAACTAGAGGGGATGATGCTCAGTGAAACAAGTCAGAAGAAGAAAGATAGAGACCAGATGACCTCACTCATAGGTGGGATGTGAACAGAAAAAACAAAGGCACAGATGAAGCAAAACCAGCCCTTGGACACTGCAGCAGAACTGAGGTGACCAGCAGGGAGCGGGACAGTCGTGGGGGCGGCGAGCGGTGGCGGAGACCCCTGGACACTGGTGTGGACACTTGGTGACGTGGTGGAGGGCAGGGTGTGCTGACATAGACCTGAGGACTGGGGGAACCTCCACATGTGTGTAAAAGCAAAGTTACTGCAAGAAAAAAAATTATTTAAATAAAGAAGTTTTTAAAGCTCTGTCTAGAATTAGCGCAGGATTTAGCATTCCTTCTTCTGGAGACGCATTCAAAAGCAGGGTCCTGAAGAGATGTGCATACGTTCAGTTCGTGGCAGCACATTAACAACGCCAGAGGGTGGAAAGAACCCAGGTGTGGACAGGTGAGTGGATCCCAAAATGTGGTTTACAGCACAACGTGCTGTCACGCAACCTTCACAGGGAAGGACATTTGGACCCGGGCGACGACACGGATGAAGCTGGAGGACACTATACTCCATGGAATAGATGAGTCACAAAGAGACAAATCCTGAACGAGTCCACCTGTAAGAGGTGCTAGGATGTCATGCTCATCGTCAGAAAGGGAAACTGAGGGTCCAGGGCTGAGGACAGACAAAAACAGGGACTAGTGGTTAACGGACACAGAGTTTCAGTTTGGAAAGGGAAAAAGTGTTCAGGAAACGGTTCCAACAATGTGAGTGTACTCAACACGACAGAACTGCACACCTAAACACTGTGAAGTAGAGGTTAGGTCCACTGCCTCTGGTCAGCACAGTCCACGTACCTCCCAAGGACCCGGGTTAAGACTAATGCGAACAACTAAATAAAATAGGCTTCTTCCTCCTCTGCCTGCCTGCCTGCCTGCCTGCCTACTTGCCTTCATTCCTGCTGCACCTGTCCTTAAATAAATAAGTAAATAAAGTTGTCAAAAAGGTAAATTCGTTGTAATGTATATTACAAAAAAAAAAAGAGAGAGAGAAAGGCATTGAAGATTGCCTTTGACTTTGCCGGAGGTGCCTTCGAAGAACGGCCTTGCTTAGCAGGCCGAGGGTGGTGGGCGTGGAAACCTCAGGCTGCCTGGGACTTTCCCACCTGCCACACGCCCCGCACAGACCGCAGAACCCTGTGATGAGCGGGGCTGAGCCAGGGCTCTCTGATCCTGTTCTCCTGGCCTCCCCTCTTTTCCTGAAATCCTCCCTCCAGGGACCACTTGGACCCAGCCTCAAGGGCATGCTGCTGGCTGACCTGGGATCTTGGCTTTGCCGGCAATGCCCTCTCGGCTCCATAACCTCCCCGTCCTGCCTCCCATGTCGTCTCTCAGACACTCCCTCTGTGACCTCAACTCCCTTCAGTCTTTGCCCCCCATCTTTGACCTCCTTTGCCTTGTCTGCCCCCTCCCCTGACTCCTTCTCCCCTCACTCAGCTTACAGCCCCCTCTTTCTGTTGCCCACGCCCTCAGCCCCTACCTCTCCCTCCTCCTAGTCACCAGCAAATCCGCAGGCTGATCCCAACAGCAGAGCTGTCCTCCCCACATGGCCTCGGCCTCAAGCGAAACTCCAGTGGTAGCTTGCTTCTTGTTTCACTGAAAGACCAGAAGCAATCAGAGGGCTCCCTACATACACTCACCCGCCCACCGCTGTACCCGCACTGGGTCTGCACTTGGCTTTGTCCCCCTACCAGGCACTCGCCCATCCATCATGCACTCCTGGGGCCTGGTCCCCTTACCCTCCACCTTCTCAAGATCCTGCAGCTTTGCCCCTTCTCACCCGTGTCCTCAGCTGTCCTTTCTCTTGAATTGTCCCCAGCCACATGCAACAAACATGCAGGGATGTCTCCTGTGTCCCCTCCACCATGCCGCCCCTTTATCCATCTCCTTCCAGCTCAGCCCCTTCCTGGGAAATCTAGCGGCTCTCTCTGCGCACCCCCACCCGGGATCTCCTGCATCCAACAGTGCTCGTTGGGGTCAGGGCTGACCTTTACAGGGCTGATCCCAGAAGTCACCATTGAACCCACCTTATCGCTGCCAGCGATGGACACAGCTGACCGCTCCCTGCATCCCCTCCCTGCATCTCCTGGCGCTGTCCTGCACCCGCATTTTTCTGTGCCCTTTGCTGCTCCTGTCCGTCTTTCCCAGTTAACTGGAACACCACCCCACCCTGGCCTGCTCCTGACCCTGCTTCACCTGTCTGCGGCCCTCGCCCTGGCGGGTCTCTTGTCCCTGGGGTTGACAACCTGTGTTACGGGACATCCCCATGCCGCCCCAGCCTTCCCCTCCCTGAACTACGGGCGACAGCCCCCAGGACTGGCTGGTGGGGCCTCACCCTTGGCACACCCCAGAAAGCATCACCACCTGCTCACCCCAAGCCTCCCCTCCCCCAGGCCAGTGGAAACGCCCTGCCTGCATTTCTCAGGTCAAAACTCTTGGTGTTCTCCTTGACTCCAGCCTTTCTCCCACACCCACACTCGCCCAGCCAGCGCCCCTCCCTGGGAACCACCTTGAACCTGGCCCCTTCTCTGGGTCTCCTGGGCCCCCGCCAGCCACCACCAGCTGCTCTGTATGAACAGACCTGCGTCTCCCGTTCCCCTTCAGTCCTGTCTCCACACCCGAAGCCCAAACCATCCTGTTAGAATGCAAGTCAGATGGCGTGTCTTCCCGGGTGGGAACCCTCCAGGGGCTTCTCACAGGGAAGGAAGATCCAGACTCCTGACCGCGCCCGCTGAGTCCCCCTGGTCCGCCTCCGTGACCTGCTAACCCCACCAAGTCCCGTGAGGGCCGGTGACGTCTGATGGGTCGTAGCTGACTCCCCTGGCACAGAGACCGGCACCCCAGCCACCTTAAGGACAAATGTGATGGATGAATAAGGCCAAACTGGTCTTCTCCGGAGGCCCCGCCCTGCGCTGGAGGGACCTCCCTCCGCCCCGCCCCTCCCGCCCCCTCGGGCCTCGGGTCCCTGCCTGCCCGCAGCACCTGGCCCTGCTCCGCCCCTCGGCCAGGTGCGCAGCCTCTGGAGCCGTTTGGTCTGTTTATCAACTCTGCTCAGCAAAGGGACTGAGGTTCAGTGGCGGCAAAGATCCTCGGAAGAGTACTGACCTCCTCCGGAGGTCCTGGTCCCGCTCCCGGACCCTCCCTTTCACCTAACTGGCGGGTGGGCGTGGTAGTGGGCGGGGCCAACTCACAGGTCTACGCCCCGTTTGGCCACGCCTCCTATCTGGACACGCCCTTGCTCAACTCAACCTGGAGCCTGAAGGCGGAATGTGCTGGAAAAGCTGATGGCCTGGTCCCTCGCCTCTGCTTTGAGGAAAGGGAGGCCACTCGTCCCAGTCTGAGCGGTCCCTGGATGAGGGCCCGAGGCTGTGCATGTGCCCATTGGGCATGTGTGTCCCCAGGCGGCCACAAGCCGGGACTCTCACCCCCGACAGCACGTTGCACTTGGAGCTGAGCAGGAACAGAGCTGCGGAGATTGCACCCAACCTGCAGACATTGAATCTGTTCACAGAAATCTCGGCTTTCAGTGTCTTAACGTATCTCACC
Source organism: Solenodon paradoxus (assembly GCA_004363575.1). Taxonomy (NCBI): domain Eukaryota; kingdom Metazoa; phylum Chordata; class Mammalia; order Eulipotyphla; family Solenodontidae; genus Solenodon; species Solenodon paradoxus. The sequence goes on along the minus strand of RJWH01005319.1, from coordinate 30,419 downwards.
TGTTTAACACCCGTCCCTATTAGTCTCTACATGACATTCAGCAGTGACCACCGCCACACAGTTTGCCTGCTTACCCCAGGCCTCCTGCCCGCTCCGCACAAGCGGGAACCCCCAACCCCGTGTGCTGTCCTGCAGCTCTTGCAGGTGAGGAGACAGACGCTCAGAGAAGAGAAGTCGCAGCGCTGGCGTGAGTGGGGGCTGAGATTTGAACCCAGGTCTGGGCAGCATTGCAACCCCTGCTCTGCCCACTGCCCCCCCCCCCGAGTCTCCTTCCCAGACCAGCACAGCAGGCGTTTCAGAGAAGGTTCTCCCGTTTCTGTCTACACTTTGGCATGACTGCCTCACTATGCAGATGTTATACCCCAGGGAGCCCTTCTGAGACAGGGAAATGTTCTTTTTTGACTTGCAGGATGTGACCTTGGAGCTTGGGGTGACCAGAGGGCATGAGATGCCTGGGGGCTGCCGCTGCCCCCTGAGCAGAGTGCGTGCTCTGAGGTTCGGGTGGATTCTGGGCCCGAGTGATTCTCTGGTGCACGTGTATGTGGCGAGGGGTGCGTGATGCCTGGGATTCACCCACAGCCCCGGGCCAGGCCCTCACTTCTGCGGTCACCCCCCAATTCACCTGCAAGTTGGATCTAAAGTCAGATGCATCCAGACTGAGACTGAGGGCCCCCAGTCTGGCAGGATGGGTCACTGTTATGAGTCCCCTGTACCGCTGTCCCTCCACCCAGAGCCACCACTGTCAGTGAGGGGGATGACGGAGGGTCTAGACTCTCAGTGTTCAGGCTGCTTTCCCAAAAGAGGGGCCAGAAGCTGTGGGTCCAGTGTAAGGGCCGCCATGGGCCACCATGGGTCATGGCTTGAGCAGGCCTCTGCAGACGGTGGTTTCGCTGTTTCCTCTGGGCTCAGTGACATGCGACCCAAGCCTGTATGTCCGGCCAGACAGGGTCAGCCAGCACAGAGTGTGGCCTGTTTCTGCCACCACGAACAGCTGCCAGTCCTTGAGCAGGTGGCCTGTCACTTCCATCTCTGCCGGCCTCTCTGGAGATATCCTGGTGCCCCCATGAGTCTCTTTCCCCCTTCTCCCCCACAGCCTGTTCCAACAGTCACTCTCTTTCCCGAGACTTCTAACTGCGTTTCCCACAGAGGAGACTGTCAGCCTGGGAGATGTCAGCCTGAGTGACTGGCAGCAAACAAACATTCTAGGCAGGGTGTCCCGGGATTTGGGGTGTGGCCTCCTTTCCCTCCATCTCTGCTCCCAGGGTCTGGGCTGCGCTGAGGGGGGACTGGGGTGACAGTCAGAAGGGCCCTGCTTGTAGAGCTGTCTGGGTGCTGATGGCAGGGCAGCCGGCAGACACCAGGCTCCTCAGTGGGACAGTGACCGGAGCGCCATGGAGGACCAAAGACACGAGCTTCTAAGTGGGCGGGGCTGAAGAGGGGGTGCCAGCCGGGGAGGACGTCCCAGTCGGCGGGAGCCCCAGGAAAAGCGTGCAGCGTTTGTAGAGAATAGGATGACCATGCCTGAAACAGAGGGCTGCGATCTGCCCACAGCCAGCGGGAAGTCACGGGCAAGCCCACCCTCTCGTGCTTGGGTGTCCTCACCTGTCACGGGACCACAGGGCTGCCTACCTCAGTAACGAGCTCGCCTTGGTGCCTGCCTCGTGCCCAGAGGTAGTAAAAGCACACACCCACACGAAATGACATGGAGCCCTTACCTGTGGGGCGCCCCACCTGGGGGTAAGCTTGGCCACTGCTCAGGGTCCCTAAGTGTGGCCCCATAGGAGAGGCATGATTTTAGGAGTTAGACAGACCCAGCAGCACCTTCTCTCTCCCGGTTTCCCGGAGCCGTTCACACCCCCGGCCCTTCCGTCAGAGAGTGCTGGCAAGCAGCAGTAGCCAGGGAGAACGAAATCGCATTGTTTTAGCTTAATTGTAACTTATTTTTACTCTTACCTCCTATTTATGGCATGTGGTCTTCGTTTTCCACGTACAGTTGTCATAGAAAGTTCCCTGATACATTTATTGAAATAAAAACAGTGAATTCGTTTCAAGGAAAATATTAGGCAAATGGCAGAACGGGTAAGAGGCAGAGAGAAGGGAACGCTGGACAGCGGCCCTGGGCACCCGGGGGGAATTCTGCTCTTCCCTGAGGTCAGTTGATATCCGCTACAAAGGCCCAAATGGGAAAGGTCACTGTTGGTGGTCACACATTTGGCAGGAAGGCCTGGGCCCAGGCAGCGCTGCCTTGGCCACCCTCCCTCCAAACTCGCCCTGTGAGAGCCCTTCCACATCCCCAATGGAGCCCGAGACAGAGCTCCAAGTCTCAAAGGCGTTGGGGTCCTTGAGCCTGCTTTCTGCCACCTGAGCAGGTGCAGGTACAGGAAGCAAGATAGACGCCCTCTCCCCAGCCCTTCAGGTCACATGAGCCCCTTTGGTTTCCTTTAGAAGGTGTCCGGCTGTGTGGAGACACTCGTGACGGGAGCGTGCAGAGAGAACGCCCTCCGAGGGTTAGGGCTCGGAAGGACTGGATATTCTCCTGGAAGGGTCTGTTGGACAAAGGAAGAGACTGACTTTCAGCTTTGCCACTCCATTTCCCACCCTACCTCTCACTACCAAGATATCAGAAGGAAAGTTTTGAGGAGGTCAGCTATAGAAAATCCAGATTTTTTTGCACGCTTTGTCCAAGAATGCGCATTTCATTGAACTACACTGGTTTGAACAGTGTCTGTGGGATGGGGGCTCCCCTTGAAGCATGGATGCAGAAGAGGCTCCGTCAGGAAGCCAAAGTGCGGTGAAGAAGAGCATCTCCAGATGGGGCGAGCTGGTTTTCCACGAAGATGTCCCCAGGAGTGTGCCTTGTAAAAGCGACGTGTTGTGGGCAAACTCCATACCCAGTCAGGTGGGACTGGGTAAAGAGACAGAGCGGACTGCCATTCAACCATGCCGTCCAAGACGGTGCAAAAATATGGGGAAAGGTCCAGATAACGACTAAGTAATGACGACGATGATAAACTCACATAAAAATTGTACCTACAGTGATTGCAGTATTTTCATGATGTTATTATATCTGTGTAAGTGCTTTAACAAACAACTCTCAGCGTTTGATTCGATGATTTAACATTGAACATTAACAAAGGTTTATTTCAGCCTCCCGGCATTATTAGAGATAGGTAGGGTCATTTAGGGTTCCACTGGGTCATTCAGGAACCCCCAGACCTGTGACTGGGCATAAATGGTCAGTAGATGTTATGAGTCAGGCCAGAAGTGGGTGACTGCACTTGCCCCCACATTCCATTGGCGGGAACTCCATCGGCGCTTCCCGACGGGCAGAGGAGGCTGGGAAATGTAGTCCAGCCGCGCGGGGCAGGGAAGGGAAGCGGGGGTAAACGTGCGTGGAGAAGCATATTGCCAAGAAATCGACAAATTTTAACAGTAATTGCTCTGGGTGATGAAATTATAGGCGTCATATTTTTTTCGTATTTATGTTACTTTCAAATTTTCAACTTTCTGAAATAAACATTGACTACTTTTAGAAACAATGTAATTTTATTACTGACAACATCGGCTCCAGGCTTCCTTGGGGATTTGGGCAGGCTGTGGAGTAGATGGGACCTATAGGCAGAACTTGTGGGGTCTATGCTCTAAGAAAACAACTTAGAACTGTGGGGAGAACTGGGTGAGAAAGTAGTGAGACAGGTTCTCGGGGTGCCTGGTGCCACAAATGGCAGCTGTTATTCTTTCCAGCGGTCATGCTGCCTGTCCTGGTCTGTTGCCCCTCTCCTAGGTTCCTTGTTCTGTGCCCTCAGCTCGTTCCTTGGGTCATCACCCTCTCTCTCAACTCTCATCAGTGACCCTGCTGTCTAATCTGAGAGATGAAAACAATAAGAATATCCAGGAACAGCCCTCCCCACTTCTCCCCTCTATCACCTCACCCTCTCCTTCTGTCTCCTCAAGATGCCCACCCCTGCCTTGGGCACCAGATTCCATCTCTTGCCCTGAAGGATGTGCCCGCCTACCCTCTCTCCTGCCTCATCAGATACACCCCTGCCAGACAGTTCTCATCCTCAATAAATGAGCCATAACTTCTCTCATCCTGTCAAAACTCCAGCGACGCCCCTCTTTAGCTCTCACCCCATTTCTCTGCTTCTTTTTATTACACTGACTTTGGGCCTCCCTGTTTCCCTCCTAGCTCCCTGCCGCTCTTCTCCAACCTTCTGCTGGGGAACCTGCAGCCCCATAACATGAGAATGACCAAGGCTTTGCTCTCCACTCCCAACAATGGACTGAATTGTGTCCGCCCAAAAGGTAGGTTGGAGAATATCCTCCAGCCTTAAAAAAGAAAGATTGTGACCCAGCTTCCAGCATGGAGGAGGCTGGAGGACATTGCACTCAATGAAGCAAGCAGAAACAAGAAAACAAAGACTACGTTTATTTGGGTGGTCACATTCCTGAGGCAGGAGAATGGTGACAGCTAGGGGATGGGGGCCCGGGGGATGGAGAACTAGAGTCGAATGGGGACAGGGCGTCAGCTCTGCAAGATGAGGAAGTCCTTTGGATGGCAGTGATGGTCGCCTCACGATGTGATGACTCCGCACCACAGAACTGTCCCCTTGAAAATGGTGAAGAGGAGAAATTGTACATCTTGTGTATTTTTCCACAAAAAGAGAAGCTGAAACTTTTGTCATAGAATGTATGTTTAAGAAAGGTATGCTGAAGCTCTACAGTCAGGACCTCAGAATGTGACCTTATTTGGGGACAGGACTAGTGCCGACGTGATTAGTTAGGATGAGCTCACACATGACTAGTGTCCCACTTGAAGAGGATGCAGACTCGGGAGACAGCGGATGGCGGCGGAAGCCGGGCGGAAGTGCAGCAGCTGCCGGCCTGGGGCACCAGGGACGAGCAGGCCACCGGAAGCAGGAAGGATTCCATCCGGTCGCAGGAAGCAGGCGTGGCCCTGATGACTTTGGACCTCTGGTCTTCTGAGCGGTGGGAAAATAAATGTGGATTCTTTTCTGGCTTTGTGGCGCCGTGTGAGGACAGCCCGGGGACACTAAGGCCCCTGTCCTCTCTCTCACATGGTGGTCTCATCCTTCAGGCCGCCTTAATCACGGCCCCACGTCGGCCTCTCCTCCAGCCCGCCCCCAACCCAGACTCATCTTGCCATTCATTGAGTGTCTACTCCGCCCTCAAATGTTATTCGCCTAAAACGCATCTGCTTTCCTGCCCCCAAACCTGCTTTCCCATCTCAGTTAATGTCCCCTCATCCAGCAATTGCCTTGACTGCAGCATGGGCCCCAAACTGGCAACGCCACCTTCGCCTTCGAGTAGACCCAGCACAGTTCTTGTTCCCCTCCGGCTCTGAACGCCCCCCAGTACAGCATATCGTGAAATGGGACTCCAATGGCCCCCCGCGGGCTGGGTCAGCCTGCACAGCTGAGCTGCAGCCACGGAAACTCTACAGGCCCAGCTTTGAGACGAGAGGATGTGGGGAGGGAAATCAGATTATGTTCCGCTAAAAATCCTCCACCGCCTTCCCACCTTGCCCCAGTAAAAGCCCACACGTACCCGACAAATTCCCTGTGGGTCTTCCTGCACTAATGGCTGAAGCCCCTGTCCATTGCTTTTCCCCTCCCACTCGGCCACAGTGCTGTCCCTCAAGTCTCACCTCAGACAGAGCTTTTGCTGCTCCTGCTAGTGAACACTTCCCCCGGAATAGGTGCTTGATTTTCCCTTCACCTCCTAGTCCTAAAGTCTTTGCTGCAAAGTCACCTCTTCTCCAAGGGCTCCAAGACCTCCTTATTTCATGTTCCAAACCACCTCCCAGGCCCCACTGTTCTCCCTACTCTTTCCCCATAACATCTCTCACCTGTAATTTATAACATACTCCTTTCTAGCTTATTGTCCACCTCCCACCACTGGAATGTAAGCCTCAGATTAGCAGGAAATTTTATCTCTTCTTTCCCTGCTGAGCCCAGTGCCCAGAACAGTGCCTGGCACTTAGCATATATGCTTAGTTTATATTGGACAGATGGACGGACGGATAAACAGATGGATGGGCAGATGGGCATGGATGAATGGTGGATGGATGGGTGGCTAGGTAGGTAGGTGGATGGATGGTGGATGGATGGATGGATAGATTGGACAGAATGAATGGATGAATGGTGGATGGATAGGTGGATGGATGGATGGATGAATTGGACAGAATGAATGGATGAATGGTGGATGGATAGGTGGATGGATGGATGGATGAATTGGACAGAATGAATGGATGAATGGTGGATGGATAGGTGGATGGATGGATGGATGAATTGGACAGAATGAATGGATGAATGGTGGATGGATAGGTGGATGGATGGATGGATGAATTGGACAGAATGAATGGATGAATGATGGATGGACGGATGAACGGGCAGATGGGCATGGATGAATGGTTGATGGATGGGTAGCTAGGTAGGTGGGTGTATGGATGGTAGGTAGATGGATGGACGGATTCATCAATAGATTAATCAGCTAGTATCCGCATGTTTTCATTATCAGTTTCAACTCTAGGGGAGTTGAATGAGGTCGGGGACTCCTTTTCTTTCTTGAAAGCTGAATCTGGATTTCCCCCATAGGATTCAGGGTCATTTCAGAGCCCACTGAACTGACTTCTGATCAGGGCTGAAGGGGCATCTTTCAGGGCTATTTCTCCTGGATGCGATTTATGATTCTTCTTGGTCCCACCACGGATGCCCCTCCCCACTGGACTGAACACCCCCAACCTGAACTCGAAGCTAGCCACCCTCCGTACCCCTGCAGTTACTCCCTAGCCCGATTCTGGGGCTCCCCCACCCCATTCCATATGCCCTTCTCAGCCTCAGCCCACCACCACTGTGTCACATGACCACGAGCACAGGCCCCCGAGCCTCAGTGTCTCCATCTGTAAAGTGGAAAACCCAGTGGCTCCTACCAGACTCTAAGACGTACATGAGATGTGACCGCCCGCGTGTACACCGCGCCTCCGATTCAGTGATCGCTCACTAACCTAGTTTTTAAGCCGTCAGTATTATGGATGAGGCCTTCCTAACGTCTACCCTTCTATATCCATCACCTAGGGATATTCCATTAGGTTATCTGATACATGATTCATTAGTAATAATGGTGGCCACCCAGCCCAGTTCCCATTGGCTAAACCCTCGTGCCCAGTACTCTGTTTGCACCGCCCGGCCTCCCCCAGGGCCCCCGGGTACACTGCCCAGAGTCCCCTGGTGCTTTGTCCAGTACATTTCTTCCTCTAGGACCTGTGTCTTGGAATCCCCCTCAGTCTCTTCTCCTTGCCCTCATGCAAAATGCCAGCTAAACCCCCAAGGACGGTGGATTTCTAAGGACCCTCCCCTAGGCCCAGCCTTCCAGAGACAATGAAGCCATCCATCCCCGAGATCCTGAATATGCAGGCAGGTGGGTAGATTTGCACCCACACCTACCAACAACTCAAGCCAATGGCTGGAACCAGACAAGCACGTGGGAGTAGGGAGAGTTCCTGCTGGTGGCTCTGTCAAAGGCTAAGTCTGTCCCCAACCTGCCTGGGTGGCAGGCAAAGAGATTCACAAGCTGGCATCTGAGAATTCTGTTGCCTTTCTCTTCCTCTTACCTGGAAGTTAAATGCTCCTGAGAGTGTTTAACTAGCTCCTGCAAAGGCAAGACTAGAGACATGGGGACCTAGGGGGACAGCAGAGCCAGGTCCTGATTCTGAAGGTGGTCCTGTGCGGGCTGGAAACCCAGAAGCACAGGCTGGCTGGAGTCCTGCAGACCTAACCTCCCTCCTAACTTTACGGAGGGAAACCAAAGGCCCAGGGAGGGGAGGGGACTGTCCCCTAGTCATAGAGAAAGGCGGGCAGAGCCAACGTGGGTGTCCCTGCCTCCAGGCCAGCCCTCTTCCCACTGAGCACCAAGGGGGAACATCAGAATTTTCTCTTTGATGGTGACTAGTCTGTACTCAGACTTTCCAACATTATCTCATCAATCCGCCCGCCACACGGCCCAGGGCAAGGGGACTCTTATTGTCCTGGGTGTCAGAAGAGGGAGGTCAGTGACCAGAGGCATTTGCCCAAGGCATGTGCACTCAGGGCCATTTTGAGCCCAAACACCCAAGACCCTCTTACACGGCACCTCCGAACCAGAGGTCTCCAGTTTTCAAACAGCCCCCCTTTCCAGTGTCCGCCCGCCAGCAGCTGGTGTCCAGAAGGCAATGCGGGTGACCGGCCTGGGCCCTGGGAGGCGTTTGGGAGGTGACAGTGTGCCAGGGGCAGCCGAGCCTCAGAAAGTCCGCCAACGTGCAACGCTTTTCCCTTCCTCTATTTGCGTAACTGTGTGTGTGAGCAAACGGACGTAACATACAAGGTCCTGGTTTGGCCTTTCCAAGTGTCCGGTCCACTCGCTGGACACAAGTCCTCCATTTTCCCAAACTGAAACCCTGGGTTCGTTAAACGCTCACTCCCCACGCCGCTTCCTTCACTTTTGAAAATGACCCTCCGGCCCACACATCCTGGTTGGACGGCTGGGGAAGGGAGAAGATGACAACAGGCTGGCAGGACCACGAGGAAGAGGAAACAGGAAATGAGAGGGAAGAAGAGGCTACAAGGAAGAGCCGCCAGGAAGCCGTTTCCTGACCCAGGTCAGCCCCATCCTGGGCCGAGCTGGCTGCAGACCTGATTGAGAAACTGGTTGAGAGACCCCGACCCTTCCACCAGCTCCCGCCTCCCCTCCAAGCAGGAGCCAGTGCGGCTGAGACACTGTCCTGGCCCCAGGTCTGCTTAGAAGCCCGCCCACAGTTAACCTTGCCGCCTCAGGGTCCTCATCTGTGAAATGGGGACAAGTGGCACCGGTGTCTCCTGAGTCGGCTGCAGGCGTCAGTGGACAGCACGTGTGCACTGTGCAAAGCACTGAGCAGATGGCTGGCATGGGGCTGACGTCAGTGTCGGCTGCCATTGTTGTTTTTTAAGGACCGGCATCGGCAGGCAGGAATGAAGGCGAGCAGGCCGGCAGGGAGAGAGAGGAGGAGGAAGCATTTGATTTTATTTTTATGTAGCTGTTAGCAGTGATTGTTCCCCCGGACCAAGGACATAAACCCCCATCCTTGGGATGTGCATGAACTGTGCTCTACTGAAGGGGTCGGCGGACCTAACCACTGCTCCACCAGGGTGCTATGATATTGCTTTTATTATTATCCCACCTGGAGAGAATCAAAAGGGCTTGTCTGTCTAACTTAACCCTTTGCTTTCCAGAATACCCACCCTGGTCTCCTCCTCACTCCCCAGACCAAATCACTGAGCCACCTTGTGTTGGGCAGTGCGGCCAAAGGGGCAGTCGAGAGGCAGTAGCCACCCTGGAGGGCTTTCACGGACACCAGGGGAAGACACAGGAGGAAGACACAGTTTGGGTCTCCTTGAGCCCTGGTGACCAGTATAGAGCACTTTTAAGTTCTGGGAAATGACAGATAAAGGGTCCTTAACTCGACATAGGTGTCAGGGAAGATTTGGGGGGAAAGAGGAATAAAACTGGATGAGCAATCCCAAGAGCCTGAAACACAAAGGCAAAGGCAAAGAGGGGTCCAATGCCCAGGGGCAGAAGGAAAACCGAAGTGAGCCGGTATTACGGGCACAAAGGGTGGGTGGACAGAGGGCACGGGTCTGCAAGAGCCAGGGGGCCCAGGTGGTGGGGTAGGTAGGGAAGCCAGTGGAAGACCTGTGCGCTCCAAATGCAGAGTTTGGACTCTCCCTGCAGGGAGCCAGAGCCATGGACCTGGAACCGCCTGGAAGCTCACCCTGGGACTTTGGGGAGGGCAGGGGAGAGACATGAGGACGGCTGGCTACTGGGGACACTTTGGGATAGCTGGGGCAACCAGAAAGAGTGGCGGAGGAATGGAGAGGAGGAGGCAGACTGCAGAGAGATTTAGGAGATAAAATTGTCAGGACTGGTGTGGTTGACAGACTCCCAAAAATATCTGCTTCCTAACCCCTGGGAGGTGTGAAATTTACCTTCCCTGGCAGGAGAGAATTCAAGTTGCTAATCAGTTGCTCCTGAGATGGGGAGATTACTCTGGGTTATCAGGATAGGCCAAAGTTATCTTAAGGACTCTTAAACCCTGGGGAGAGAAAAGGAATCAGTGTTAGCGTGAAGATTCATTGGGGGCTCCTGGCTTTGACGATGAAAGGGGGCCACTCTACACTTGGAAAAGGCATGGAAATGATTTTTCCACCCACACTCTCTGGAAAGAACACAGCTCTGCCCATACTTTGAGTTTATTTATTTATTTATTTATTTATTTATTTATTATTTCTCTTAAAGGAAAGGTGCAGCAGGAATGCAGGCAATCAGGCAGGCAGGAGGAGAAAGAAGCAGAAAAAGCACTCCATTCATTTTCCATTTAGTGGTTCACACTGGCTGCTCCCCTCAGGCCCAGGACTCAAACCCAGGGGCACGTGGCCTGTGTCCTTTGGCGGCGATTGACCCAACCCCTGCTGCACCAGGGCGTGCCCACACCTTGAATTTAGCCAGGTGACACCTGTGTCTGACTTCTGATGGACAGAATAATGAGAGAACAGATGCAGGTCATTCTAGGCGGCTGAGTGTGTGATGCCTCCTTACAGCAGCAAGAGGAAACTGATACTGCTGGTGATAGGAATAGAGGCGGGAGGAAGGGGATTACAGGCATCCGGCTGGAGACTGGAAGGATGGCATTGTCACCAGCCACAAGAGGCCACAGGAGGACAAACGCACAGGACAGTCCCCTGATTGCACAGCCCCGCCCTCAGCACAGGGACTAGGGACCCAGTGAACCGGTGGTGGGGGGCTGGTTCTGCCTCACAATTGGGGGTGCAGTAGCTGCTGTTAGATGGGTGGGGGGATCCCTCCCTACTTCCTTGGGTCTCTTTTTTTTCAAGCATCAAGACAACCTCTCTTGCTAAGCTTTCACGCTCTGACCGAGCCAGGGATGTGGAATCAAAGCTCACGGGCTGAGCTCGAGGTTAGGGTCAGCGCGAGTAGGAACCCCGTGAGCTCTCAGGGTGCAAAATCTGCGCACAGTACCCGGGCTGCCCTGGAGCCGGTAGGACTGGCTCGACTCCTCTGCCACCTCGCTCTTCTCGGCAGTTCTGCTTTGTTTTTTCTTTCCCATGAAAGACGAAAAGGCGGGGGTGGGGGGCTCCTTCTCGCAGGAGAAGCGCGGGGCTCAGGCCCACCCGGGCGCCGGCCTCTCGGCGGGCTTCGTTCCCCGCCTCCCCCGGCCCTTTGTCTCGCTCCCGCGCTGCCTCGCACGTGGTCTCCTGTCAAATTCCGGCGGCTCCAGGGGACACGTGTCAGGAAGCCTGCAGCGCACGGGTCCGCGTAGCCATGGAAACGGCGGCCAATGACAGGGCGGCGCTGCCCGAGGGGCGGTGCCCCGCGCGGCTGGCGCAGGAGGGGCGGGGCCCAGGCCACACCCACCGGTCCTGGGCGGTCCGCGGTCGCTAGGACTCCACCCGCTGAAACCTGTGCCTGTGGCTTGGGTGACATCGTTGACAGCGTTGTTGTTTCTCCATTCCTGTGGGTTTTCTTTGCCTTTAAGTATGAGGTTAAGATTTGAGAGTCTGGAAGCACTGGGTTCAGATCCAGCTGTCATGCGCAAATGATCACACCTTTCTGTGCCTCAGTTTCTTCATCTGGTAAACTGTGAAATGATAGGACTCTAGCGAGCTAATCCGGAATTCACCCAGACCTGGCAGAGTACGTGCTCTATAAACAGACCCTTATGACTGAGGCCCTTTTCTGACCCTCCAGAAAGAGCGACCCTATTTGGGTGTGAAGACTCACTCTCGCAACAGGGGCGGCAGGGGCGCTGTCCTCTGACTCGCGTGCCCGGGGCTGATCCCGACGCCGCCTGTAACAAATGGCAAGCGGGGCCTGGAATCTATCAAGGTGCGCACAGCAGCCGCGGGGTTGCTCAGCGCCTGGAGCAGGGCAGCAAGAAAGGAAGATTCCGTGCCAAGGGCTGGGGGCCAGAAAGCAGCATTTGGCACGGCTGCCAACCAGCCAGGTGACCCACACTAGCGTTTTACCTCTCTGGGCAAAAGCATCTTGTAAAACAGTGAGGATGATACCTGCCGACCTCCCGCTCCGTGTGGTGGAGAATTTGAAATGAGGCACAGATTCTCAAAAAGCCTCTGCTTGTAGGTAAGCCTGGAAGAGTTCAGTAGAAGGAGAAACCAATGACAATGTGCCCTGGGAGAGACTAGACTCTCTCCTCGCTTCCCCAGGGCCCCACATACAACTGGGACAAACATCCTCTAACCGGGGGCTTCAACTGGCTGGAGTCTTTCACTTTTTTGAGGAAGTGGAAAACGCATTCATTCATTCATTCATTCGTGTATTTGACAAGTCTTCTACATGCCCGCTGTGTGTCAGGCACTGTGCTAGGTCCTGGGGCCACATCAGTCAACAAACATGATCCCTGCTTTGAAAAAGGCCACTACAAGGCTGGGGACAGAGATGCTAAAGAAAAAAACAAGCAAGTGCACCCTGGTTGAGAAGCAGTTGGGTCAGTCTTCTCTGAAGGAGCACAGACCACACACCCCTGTGTGCGAGTCCCAGGTCCTGGGGAGTAACAAACAGTGTTAACAACTAAATAAAAATAAAACAAAGATGCTTCTTCCTTGTCTCTCCTCCTACCTGCCAACTGGCCTTCATTCCTGCCTGCACCTTTCCTTAAAAAAGAAGAAAGAAACACGCAAACAGACAAAAGGCCACATATATCCATCAATGCCCTGAAAGGAAGGTACAGGTGCCGTGAAGATGAAGGAAAGGAGAAAGGGCCTGGGGGTGAGTGACACTACAGAGGACCCTGAGGGCTGAGCAGGAGTCACATCTGACGGGAGGGGAGGAAATGAAGACAATGTGGAGCCAGGGGTGTACGAGAGGGTCTGTGCAGCCGGGAGCCCAGGCGGGAGGAAGTGGCTGGAAGGATCTGGGTTGTCAAAAGTGGCCACGGAATAGCCGAATAGCCGTGGGGATTTACATTAGAACCTACACCCTGGCGGGGTGTGGTCTCACAGATCTGACCAACACGGAGCTTGCACCTTTGGGAACCGACACATGGGAGACTATTAATTTGTGAAACAGTTGCCTCAATAAAATACTAATGAAAACAAAGACAAGAGCATATGGCCTGATTCTCAATATTAGCCCCCAGATTCAACTGGTGCTCAGTCTGGTCTGTCCGCCTTCTACCTTGTGCCACCTGAAGGCTCCGGACACCAGAGGCAGCTGGTTTGCTCTAATCCACCACATTCCTTCGGGCGGACAGAAAAGGAAACGCATGGCTCTGAAGACATTTGTAACACAAAGGTTAGAGTTAGGATTGGGGCTGGGTTTGGGGTGGGCCTTGGGTTGGGTCAGAGTTTGAATGTGGGCTTCCGGTTGGTTTGGGGTCAGGGCTGGGTTTGGGTTAAGGGCAGAGGCGGCGCTGGGTTTGGCCTAGAGGAGGGCTGAGGTGAGACTGGGGTTGGTGTTGGTTTCTGGGTTAGAGGGGTGTTCGGGGTAGGGCTGGTGTCGGGGTTAGAGTCGGGCTTCCGGTTGTTGTTGGGTGTGGATTTGGGGTGTAATTAACTGTGCTTCTCTCCCTGGCAGCCACCAGAGTATCTGGGACTTAGTAGGTGCCCCGTGGGTATTTTTAATGAATGAATGAATGTGGTTCATTGCTCACCTGGAGACAGAGCAGCCTGCCTGTGTTGTTTCCCCAGATACCTGGCTGTTTGTGTGTCTTGTTGAGTGTGAAGAGACTGGCGGCAGTCACCTGTGCACATCTGTTTTCTTCTAAGACGGCTGTAGAAACACAGCAAGGTGGGAAGTGAGAGAGGAAAGGTCTATGCCTGTCAACGGGGGACCAAGGGAGGGGACAGAAGACCAACTGCCTAGATGCAGCTGAGGTCTGGGGTAGAGGTGGGCGCACAGAGAAGCTTCTGCAAGCGGGAAGGAGGTCAAAGGAAGAGGGTCAGAGTGGAAGGTGGGATCTTGATGAGGAGGTGAAGGAGGGAGCCAGTGAAGAGAGGAGCAAGATGCTAAAATTTGGGGCAGACCACAGACAGGGAGGGAGGGAGGGCCTTGTAAGCCATGTAAGTGAAACCCAAGGAACTGCGGGGACCCATGTGGTCTTGTCCCTGGAGTCTCCTTTAAAAAAAGCATAATATTAAAAGAAACCTGAGACAGTGCCCACATCTTATTGATAGGGAGTTACAGCATTTCTGTCACCTGTGGCAGCACCTCCCCACACCCTCGCCTCTCCCTCCTGCCCGGGGACCTGCTCTTCCCCAGATCCCCACCTTCAGCCTCCCTGCACGCAGGTCTTCATTTTCAAGTTCAACGCAGCCTCACAGACCCCAGTTCTTTGTTCCCTTTCTGTTCTCCCCACTTCTCAGAGAACCACCCCTCACCCCCTAAAAAGGAAAGCTTAGTGCTAAGCCAGCAAGCAGCGTCAGAGGACCATCCCAACAGTCAAGGTCAAGATTCTTGGCACACCCTGGTGGAATAGTGTTTGGGTTCATTGCCTTTGACAGGCGCAGCCCACACGCATCCCAAGGACCTGGGTTTGAGTCCTGGGGCTGGGAGGAACGACCAAGATGAACAACTAAATCAAATAATGAGCTTCCTCCTCCTCTCTCTTCCTGCCTGCCTGCTCGCCTTCATTCCAGCCTGCACCTTTCTTTTTTAAAAAAGTCAAGATTCTTTTTCACAAGGCCTGGGTGGCCGCTACCTCTCCCGAGAGGTGTCTCAGTCTCAGAATAAAGACCGCAGAGACTCCAGTAGGCAGGGGAGCCACAGGCAGGTTTGGAGTGGAGAGTGACGTGGTCCGTTCTGGGGGCCCCTGGGCAGTGGGCCTCTGTGTGCGCTGTGCTGACCCTGGTGAGGTGGTGAGTGGAGCCCCTGGTGGGAAGGGAGGAAGGGAATCCAGTCAAGGGAAGAGACTGGTGTCTCTGGCTGCTCAGAGAAAGAGAGAGCCCGTGCATTTCCTGAAACGTGTTTTCACGCCACTGACTTACGGTGACGTGTTGGGCCCCAGGAGCACTCTGGGTTTTCATGGAGACCTCAGGGAGTGCCCGGCACCCTCGGCGCAGCCCACGTCCTTCAGTCACTTTCAGCAGCCTGCCAGCACTGACTTCCAGGCGCCCAGGGGTCAGGCCCTGGTGCCCCCACCCACCGTGCGGTAACTGGGCAGCCTCCACCTTCTGCTCGGAATGGCCACGCTCCCCTGGGCGAGACCCGCAGCGCATGGGAAGCCTCGGCGCTGTTGGCTGCGGCTGTAACTCTGGTTTCCAGCATCACATAAAAATAGCTTCAAGGACACACAGGGGCTGGAGGTGGGAGACCTGGTCCCCCGGCTTCCAGAAGAGCTAGAGATGCACAGATCCCATCTCTTCCTCTCCAGGGTCCCCCGTTGCCCACACGACTCTGGATTTGAACCTGGATCTGGAACTGCCTTTGAACCACAGGCCTAAATCTGCAAAGCTCCTCCATCAGCGGCCCCCATCACCCCGCTTCGGGCAAAGAGAGGCAGATATGGAAGTCGTGTGGGGAAGAGCATCTGAAATCCCTCCCACCAGCAGCTCTGAGCACGACTCCTGCAGGACCCCCAGTGCATGACGGGAGGAGGACAGGAGGCCCGGAGAGGCTGCAGGCCAGAGCGGAGTCAGGGGAGCCTGCTGCATAACCAGGGAGCCGGCACGGAGGGCAGAGGGCTGCCCAGCCTCCCGGGCTTGAGCGCCATGGCCAGGGCTCCCAGCCTTAGCTGCCCCCACGCAGTGGCGAGGTGAACGCATGACCCCAGCCACCTTCCAGGCTCTGCAGAGCCCAGCCCAGGCTGGAACCCTACCCAGGCGGGGGTGGGAGCGGGAAGGGAATAGACCCTTTCACGGCAGTCACGTTGTGAGCACAGGCTGTTCTCGGCTTCGCACATGCGTCATCAGGGATCCTTACAATCCCCTGCAAGACTGTGACTTATCCCCATCACACAGACGAGCAGAGCGAGGCTGGGAGAAGAAACGTCTGGCCTCACGGCCAGCCAGGCGGTCAGGATTTGAACCAGGATTTAAACCCAGCCTGTGCGCCTGCTTTCGCACCAAAGGGGTGGATGAAGGGCCTGAGTCTATGTTCTTCCTTGCTTCCCAAAGGCCCCCCAAATAGGCCTGCTTTCCCAACGAAGGTCACCTCCCCTCAGCTCCACAGTTACTCATGTTCCCAGGCGGAACCCAGGGCGGGGGCCTCAGCAGCCCGCCCCAGCAGGACCTATTTCTGGCTGCAGCCCGGCCCGTCACAAGCAGCCTTCTGTGGTGGCCTCAGCCACAGCCCACAGCCAAGGCCCATGCTCTGGCCCAGCCTCCAAAGGGCCCATTGTCCAGCTGCCTGGGCCACTGAGCCTGGCTGCTGGACATCCGGAGTCGGGGACAGAGGGTGACCTCAGGCAGGCTGGACTGAAGGGCCTGTGTGAATGCTGCTGAGATGGGAAGAACATCCACAGTGCCCACCCGAGAGAGAGCACAGGCTCCTCCTCAGCACAGGTCTTGGGCTGGCCTCAGAGAGGCCCCACGGTGACACACCGAAGGTGACTGCTGCTGGGTCCACCACCATAACCACGGAGAAGCAAGTAGGTGACAGCGAGGGGCAGAGCCAGCGAGACTGAGCTTCTAAGCCTCCTCCACCGCTGGCTGCCAGACCTGGGCAGGCCACGCCACCCCTGTGAGCCTCAGTCTCCTCATCTGTAAAATGGGACAGATACCACCCTCATCTTGGAGACAGGCAAACCCCGAGACCACAGAGCAGGAATTTGTTTTAACATTAAAAAGATTTTGATTAGGAACATCTTCGAACATGCACAAAAGTAAAGAGAACAAAATAAATGATCCTTGCAGACCATCATTCCGATTCAGTCATTACTCATACTGCTGCTCCAGCTCGATATCTGCCTTTCCTTGGTCGTTGTTGCCTGAAGTGAGTTTACAGCCAAGATGCTCATGTGATTTCATCCCAACACATGTGAGTTTTCCACGTGGAGGAAAACTCATCTAACCCTAGTATCAGGAATGATTTCACGGCATATCGAATACCCGGCGAGACTCTCCTTCTCCTGCTAATCTGCTTTCCAAGGGATTTGTTCCAAGTAGGATCCTGTGTGGTTTCCACATGGCATTCAGTTGCCGTCTTTCATCATTTTTTTGTTTTAATGTTTAAAGGAAAGGAAAGGTGCAGGCAGGAATGAAGGTGAGCAGGCAGGCAGGTAGAGAGAGAAAAAGGAAGCATTCGATTTATTTCGTTTAGTTGTCCATCCCGGTTGTTCCCCCGGCCCTGGGATGCAAACCCGGGTCCTCGGGATGTAAGTGGACCGCACCAGCCAGAGGCAGCAGAGCTAACTGCCGCTCCACCTGGGTGTGCCATCTCTCACTGCTTTTTAAAAACTGACTTCACAGAGAAGAATTGACTGTTTGCTCCCCCCGGGAGTCCTTGAACTTGTTTCTCAAGCCTTACATTTTCTGGGCACCGCATGAAGCCCCTCCCTTTTCAACGAGCTCTTTTATGGAGATATCATTCGCACACCATAAAATTCACCCTTTCAAAATGTGCAATTCAGAAGTTTTTTTCCTAGGCTCAGAGTTGCTCCCCCACCACCATTATCCAACTCCGGAATATCTGCTTCACCCCCAAAGGAGGCTCTGCACCTGCTCCCAGAATATTCCCCTTCCCGCCCTCCTCCAACCCCCACCTTCACTCATCTTCCCTCTCTCTGTGGATTTGTCTGTTCTAGACACGTCATAAAACACGTGACCTTTGGTGGCTCTGCTTCGACTGAGCATAATGCATGCGAAGCTCCTCCAGGCTACACAGGTATCAGCCCTCCTGCCAAAAGCGGTCCTTTGTATGAATATGCTGCCTCTCGTCTCTCACTCATCAGCTGATCCACACTGAGTTCGTTCCCACCTTTTGCCTCTTAGGAATTGCACAGTTGCAAGTTTGCGCTTAAACGTATCTCAGTTCTCTTGGATGTGTAAACCACAGGATGGAGCTGCTGCTTCCCTGCTGACGTGTTGTGTAACATTTTGAGGAACCAGCCAACTGTTTTCCAAAGCAGCTGCACCTTTCACAGAGCATGAGGGCTCCAGCCACACACATCCTCACCAACACTTGTTATTTTCATCTTTTTGACTTCAGTCATTGTGTCATCGCAGTGGGGCAAAGTAGCTTCTCGTCATGGTTCTGAGGTGCGTTTCCTCACAGACTGAGGGTGCCCTGCATCTTTTCAGTGTTTATTGCAATCTGTGTGTCTTCTTTAAAAAAGGTCCATTCAAATCCTTGGTTCATTTTGAAATTTGATTTATTTGTCTCTTACTCTTGATTTATAAGAGCTCTTTAGTCTGGACACCAGTCCCTTGTCAGACACAGGATGTATACACTTTTTCTCATTTTGTGGGTTTTTCTTCTTCTCTTTCTTGGCATTCTTTGAAGCACAAAGTTTTAAATTTTGCCAAAGCAGGCCCATTTTATCTATTTATTCTTTTGTGCCTGTGCTTTTGGTGTCCTATGCCTAATCCAAGGTCAGAAAAATTTACTCCTGTGTTTTATTCTAAGAGGTTTCTAGTTTTTGCTCTAATGTTTAAGTCTAGGATTCATTTCAAGTTAACTTTTGCCTATGGTGTGAGGTAGGGATCCAACTGTCTTTCAAGGTGCTTCTTCACGTACCCTCACCACTGGCTGAAAAGAATGTTCTTTCCCCACTGAATGATCGTGGCACCCTTGTCAAAAACCAGCTGAACATAAATATATGGGCTTATTATTGACGCACTACTCAACTGCGTGAATCTCAATTAAATAATTTCGTTTAATTTAAGCAACCCTTCTCTAGTGCACAGTTTCGATTCCTGTAGCTTGTCCAGTAAATTTTGAAACCAGAAAGTGTGAGTTCGCCAATGTTGTTCTTTTCTTTTTGAAGATCATTAGACTATTCTGAGTCACTCCTGTCTCTCTAGAAGTTTTACAATCAGCTTGTCGATTCCCTCAAACTGCTGCTGGGATTTCGATAAGGAGCATTAATCTGACTCAATAGTTCACTTCAGTTGGTGTCATCTTAATAGTTAGTCTTCTAATCCATGAACATAGGATGCCTTCCCCTTTGTTAGGTCTTCAAATCTCTTTCAGCACTGTTTTCTCGTCTTCAGTGTTCAAATCTCACAGCTCTTTTGTGGCGTTAATTCCAAAGTCTTTTATTCCTTTGGATGAAAACGTAAATGCTTTTCATTCATTTCATTTTCCTCGTGTTTACTGCTAATCTATAGAAAGACCATTGGTTTTTGTATCTTGATTATATATCTGCAACTTTGTTGAACTCATGTCATCTGTTTTTTTAGCAGATTCCTTGTGATTTTCTCTATCCAAGAGCACGTATGGTCATCTGCAAATAGAGATCATTTTATTTTTCCATTTCTAATTTCAAAGTCTTGTATTTCTTTTCTTGCCTGCTTGCCCCGACCAGAGCTCCAGGACAATACTGCATTGGGGTGGGAGAGGGCACCCCTGCCTTCTCATTGATCTCAGAGCATCTCACCTCTCAGTGGGATGTTAGCTCTGGCTTTCCGTGGATGTTCATGAGCAGAATTTCAATCCAGATGTGACGGATTCCAAGCCCTCCTTTCTTCCTGACTCTAGGAGATACGAGGAGAGACCTGGTCAAGGAGGTGTGGAGGGAGGAGGTTCAAAGAGTTGTCAAAACTCAAGATGGGCATGGAGGTCTGGGCGAGGAGGTGGGAGTCGGTTCCAGCAGGAACACCGACCAGCACTGCGTGGAGGCCCTGTCCCCACCATTCCTGTGGTCGTGGAGGCCCTGGATCAGGTCAAAGGAATGGAGGAAGCTCAGAGGCCCCCATCCAAGCTCCACTCACTGCATTTATAGTCTGACTCCGACCCTGCCGAGGCAGAATGCCAGTGGGAACAGGAAGTGGGGACAGTCCACATCGGCACAGGTGGTGGGAAGGAGAAGACTGGCAAAACAGGACACAGCCGGGAGAGAGGTTGAGAGAGCTGGGGTGACCTTGGACAAGTCACGTCAGCTCCCTGGAGGGTGAGCTTTCCTGTCTGTACAATGGGGATGGTGACAAAACCCACGTCCCAGGAGCACTGTGAGGATAGCATGGGAACTTGTTTGTGAGGCTCTCAGCCCAGCACAGAGCACATTCCGCCATAAATTCTGGTTATTTTTGCCTCTGTTACGGTCATTGCTGGTTCCCTCCATCAAACTGCTGTTATGAGACGGAGGCTACTCCAGGAGCCCCAGGGGAAATGCGCCTTTCTGAATGTTCTGCCCTTGTTTGATGACTCCTGGTGGCTCCAGGACACCTGGGTCCTATGCACCCTGCTCCGACGTGAGGAAGCCCCCCACGGCTACCCCAGCAAGCGGCCTGCAGCTCAGAAGGGGTCCATGCCTGTCTCCTGGGGTGCTCACCACATCAGCCATTAGCAACCCCATCTGACGAGAGAGGAGACCGAGGCCTAGAGAAACAGAGCAGCTTTACCTAAGGACCCACAGCTGGTAAGAGATGGCGACAAAGGAGGTGAGCCTGGACCCTTCCTCTTCCTACTGGGCTATGAGCCTCTTCCCGACCACCAGTCAGGTTGGAAAGTTCAAGAAGCCACCTTGGGACAAGGAGGGTGGGACCCAGGCAGACATCCGAAGGGGTCCTCAGAGGGTCCAGGACAGGATGGCACAGCAGAGCTATGCTGGCATCAAGGGCCCCGGGATCCACCACCTGACCCCCAGCTCCCACCAAGACCTGTCCTGGGAGGGACCTCTGGGTGCCCCTGGGGTCTACATTACTCTGTACCCACTCAGGACCCCCAGGGCTTCCAGACAAGCAGCTGTCAGGCCCCGTCTCCTCCCTTCCTCCGCCTGATTTTGGAGCCAGAATCCAGAAGCAATGTTTCCCACATTGAACGCCTTTTGCAAGCTGTGGGCGCCAGGGAAGGCTCCGTGCGTCTCAGTTCTGTCCGAATGGAGCCAGCCCTGCCCCAGCTCTGGGGCCTGCAGAGCTGATGGCCCTCCCGAGGGCCCCTCCACGCTGGTGGTGGGGACTCTCTGACTTTCTGGGTCAGCTGTCCTTGTTTTTCACCCACAAAGTCACTCCCCTCCGAGGGGGGCGCGGGGGTTCCTATGCACAAAACACTATGGCCGAGGGAGCGTAGCGACCCCAGCCCCTATGCTCTGTCTTGTAAATTTGTAAATTTCTCAGCAGGCTTACTGTGAGGGGTGCCAGTGCCCCCCACCCCGTGCAGGGGCTGTGAGGAGCTGTGTGCTGAGCGCACAAGGAAGCACGTGAAAAGCCCATCCTGCGTGTGAGATCACTACTTTATGGGCAAATATGTTTATCAAGGGGAAAAAAGGCACCAAGCAGATGCTAAGTGTGTGGCCTGTGCCGACAGGCAGATGCAGGATGATAACAGAGACCCAGCCAGGTCCTGGCCTCCCAAGGAGACACAGACCCCAAAGCAGAGAAGACAGGCAGGGAAGGGAGGGCCACAGAGCGCAGAGCGTGCGGGTGACACGCAGGAGAGGAGTCCCAGGAGGGACGAGGGGACATTCCAGCGCAGACCTCATGGCAGAACAAGAGCCAGGAGCCTGAAGCAGCGTCTCAGGTGTGGAGACACCAGCATGTAGCCCTGAGCGCGGGTGAGGGGACCGGAGGGTCAGTCAGGTGGTGCAGGCGGGGGCACCCAGACTGAGAGCAGCAACAGGGACAGAGGTCGCCGGGGGTGTCAGTCGGGTCATGACACCCTCTGCTGACTGTATATGACAGTCACTATATGGAGTCCCCCAAAGGGGAGATGACCCACGTGGATGACGGCCATGCGCATAGAGAGAGGCGTGGGCTGCTGCGGACAGACACAGAGCTGTGGTCTGGAGGCAGGAGGGGAGCAAAAGAGAAGGAGCCGAGATGACCCCCAGCTTCCGTCCGGGGCGAATCCTGGAACAGACGTCTCCACTTGGATCCTGTCCACTTCTGTTCCCAGGACAGAGCCTCCTCCAGAGCTTCGGGCCATGTCCGCCTCCAGGATGGGGGACCGATTGGAGAGGCGGCAAGCTCTCCTCTCCTCTTCACTTTCCTGCTGCCCCGCTGGGCAGGGAGGGTGTGGAGCCCGGCCTTCAGGTTCGCCAGCCAGCTGTGTGACCTCGGGCAGTCACTGTCCCTCTCTGATCAAGTCAGTGAAATGAAATGCCCCCCACTGTCCGGCGTAACCTGGACCAGCAACATAGAGGACACACTTGATCAATTTTAAAGCCCTTTCACTATTCAACAATGTCCCCACCACCCCGCAGTGACCAACTGGCTCCCCGGGGCGTCACAAGCCCTCCCCATGCCAAGTGGGGGCCACGGCTGGTTCTCCTTGTCGTCTCCATCCCAGCAAGGTCAGCCTGAAACTGGGGTGGGGGGACAGCCCCCCAGCAACTCTCCTGGTAGACGCCATCAAGCTCTCACTGGATTGTCACATGTCGTCCCCAGCAAACCTGCCCGGAAGCCTTTGTGGCCATTAGGTCTGCTTGGGGAAGGTGGCGGTCAGCCGCCGTTCTTGGCCCTCCAGTCAGACCCAGAAGGAGGCAGGGCCCTGCATTCCACCCCGCAGAGGCCTCCAGGCGCCGTCCCAGGCACCGAGGAGCCTCCCAGTGGGGCTCACGGCCCAGCGAGCAGACGGCAGGGGATGGGGAGCATTGGCCGCAGGTCGGAGGCCACGAGGCAGCTACACAGAGACCCTCCTGACATCGGGGCCTGACACTGGGACAGGCCCCGGTTGGTGCCTCTGGGTGATCAGGGGACGTCTGCGCTCCTTCCTCCTTCTTCTCCCTCTTGCCGGGATTCCCAAGACAGGTGGGGACACCAGGCAACCAGGGACTGAGAGACTCCACCCGAAGTGCACTGTGGGGTGAGGGCAGGAAAAAAGGGGGGTCTCGGGCTCTTGCCCAGCCTGCTGGCCCCCCTCTTCTCCAAGTAAGTGTGTGACTGAGTAATCTCATTATGAAAGCACCACATGACCAGACACCAGGCTGCACACTGAAAGAAATGAATTCCATGTTCAGCCAAGTGCCTGGGTGTTTTCCTTCCGGGGAAGCTGTCGGGGGGCAATGAGGGCTGCGTGCTCTGGAGCCCCCCCGCCCCCACTTCAGACCCCAAGTGCAGAGCTGGGGAGCAGGGATGACTGGTCTTTGCTCACCCCTAGTCCCAGCCACCTTCAGGGACCCTGGACGCACCCACCCTGAGACGCTCTAAATGTACTTTGGCCGAAACCAAGTTCCCTGTCACTGTCCCACCCACCCAACTGCACCCAGGCCAGCTGGTTCCTCCTCCAGGGCTCTGCGACACCCGCCCCTGCAGGAGCCCTCCTGCCCTGCAGCCCCGAGTCCAACCAGCTTCAGGCCCAGGGGCTCTGGATTCCTTTTGAGTGTCTCCTTGCTTCCCTTCTACAGCCACTCTGCCGGCCCAGCCTCCTCACCTGAGCCCTCCCGTCCTGCACCGCCTGAGGGGTTGGCAAGTCTGACCCCGTGCTGCCTGGCTCTTCTGGGCTCCCCTATTTGATCCCCTGCCCACCGGACCCCCAGGTCCTGACCATGGGCACTGGGCTCCCATAGGTTCCAGTGTGAAGGGCTAGTCCCAGCTTAGAGAGGTGTTTCCGGTGACCCCCCCCAGTTGGAAATCCTGTCCTACTTCCAAGCCCAGTTTGCTGAAAGTTCATTTGGGCAATCACACTCCCAAAAGACTAGCTCCACGCTGCCAGATGAGGTGCAGCCTTCCCCCATGGGGTGTTACCCCCTTCCATGCCCAACCACCCGTGGCCCCACCAGTGGGACGCCAGCCGGGCCCGCTTTTGACTCGAAAAATCAGGGCGAGTCTCCATAGGCAGTCGCTGTGTCTCTGGCCTGGGGTCTCCTCACTTCTGAAATGACCAGCCGCCCTGTCCTCCAGGAGCAGCCCGGACACCAGGCAGGGAGCGCTTCAGGGCGTGCAGGAATGTAGCCGTCTCCCCTGCAAAGCCAGCAGGCAAGCGTCTTCCCTGCCGCCCTCCACACAGGCCCCCTGAGTGACAGCAGCTTCAGGGGCAAGGGAGAGTCCAAGAGGCCAGACAAGCAAACGTCTTTTATTTTACTTGGTTTATTTTTTTTTAAGGAAAGTGCAGCAGGAACGAAGGAGAGCAGGCAGGTAGGGAGAGAGACGGGGAGGAAGCATGTATTCTAACCAGTTGTTCATCATGGCTCTTACTCGGGGCCCAGGAAGCGAACCCAGGTCTTTGGGTTGTGTGTGAATTGTGTCAGCCAAAGACAGCCGGCATAACTACTACACCCCCAGGGCGTGCCAAGAAAACTCCTTTCATAAGAGCCCTCCATTCTGCTTCTGAGTTTAGGACACACCCCAAGAGCAAGAAATCAGGAGCCTGGGGGGCTGCTCACTGCTGTGTCCCAGCGCAGGCCCTGCACCCCAGATGCTCACTCAATCAGTGCTGCACGTGACTGGTGACACCGCGCCCAGCCAGATACAACTCACATCACATCCTGACATGATACTGGCAAGGTCTGCGTGTCCCTGGCTGTCCTAGAAGCTCTCCCTGGGCGGAGCCTGGCCTTGCTGGACAAGGCAGATGCGGCCTTCAGGGGACGGGCAGCAGCGTGGTTGAGACAGCAGGGCAGCCCCGCACCGAGTGGCAGCAGACAGAGCCTTGCCGCCTCGGCAGCAAGTGGCGCGGCTTCCCTGTCTTTGGTGGGCAGGCTGCGGTGGCGTGTGGTGAAGTGTTTCCTCCAGAAGCACAGTTAGGGATTCTAAGCCCAGGCAGACACCCAGAGCCCTTGTGCTGACGTGGCTGCCGGACCTGACGTCTGCCCCACCGACCGTCTCTCAGCAGTGGGTTTTGGAATTTGTGTCCACAGGAGCAAACTTGACATGAAACAGATGAATTAAAACTGCCTGCTCTGGTTTAGTCCCCCATTCTGGGGCAGAATGTACCTGCAGTCCCAGGTCTTGATTCGGGGCCAGGTTAAGGGAATGGACCTCAATGGAGGTGGCTGCGAGGAACCTGGGGCCACTCTGTGCGAAGGACTGGGTAGGGGAAGGGGCAACTCGGTCCAGGCACTGCCAGTCCATTTGCGAGTAGGAGACGTGTTCCCAAAGAGCCAGGAAATTGACAGTCAGGGCAGGAGTCAGAAGCCAGCTAGTCATCCATCCACCCATCCACCCACCCATTCACCATCCAGCCATTTATTCACCTACCCACCCAGTCATCCACCCATTTATACACCCACCCATCTGTCCATTCACCCACCCAGCCATTCACCCATTCACCCACTCATCCACCTGTCCATCCATCCATCCATCTATCCATCCACATATCCATCCACCCATTTACACACCCACCAATCCACTCATCCATCCATCTACCCATCCATCCACCCATCCACCCATTCATGCATCTATCCATCCACCCATCCAACTACCCATCCATTCGTCCATACACCCATCTATCCATCTACCCACCCAACCATTCATCCACTCATCCATCATCCATCTGTCCATCCATCCACCCATTCACCCATCCACCATCCACCTATTTATCCATCCTGCTACCCACTTATCCATCGTGTGTCCATTCATCAATTCATTCAAAAATACCATTAAGCTCATAGTCCAATGAAGTGACAGCCAGGGAGCA
The DNA here is from genome assembly GCA_004363575.1 of Solenodon paradoxus. Classification (NCBI taxonomy): domain Eukaryota; kingdom Metazoa; phylum Chordata; class Mammalia; order Eulipotyphla; family Solenodontidae; genus Solenodon; species Solenodon paradoxus. The sequence goes on along the minus strand of RJWH01005319.1, from coordinate 4,679 downwards.
TGTATTTACATTCCATGGTGGTCAGTATTATGATGGGGTTATACAGGGACACATAAAAAGAGCCCAGATAATGCACCTGACCTAGCAAGTGGTTGGGATGGGACAGTCAGGGAAGGCTTCCTGGAAGAGGTAATGTCTAACTGAGACTCAGAAGCTGGCACCCTTCATGGAGCAGGAGTGCCTGTTGTGACGAGCAGAAAGTACCAGGAAGGAAGAGTATGAGATGTGCTTACAGAGGAGGATGGCTGGGGCCAGATCTTCCAGGGCCTTGGGAGACATGGTCAAGAATAGGCTCTTTACCAGAGGGCAGTGGGAGCCCATCAAGATTTGTAAATGGAGGAGAGATGCGGCCACACTTTCTGCTTAGAAAGATAACTCAGGCTTGTGGTGAAGGTGGACTGAATTATTCTGACGAGGCCGCTAACTGGAGATCACTTTACAAGTTAAAATAACTATATCTAATGGAGATAAGAGTATATTTGCAAAAGTATTAAAAGTTTACAAGAGAGTAAGGCATTTCTAAACCAAACCTGGAGAGAGAACATCAATTCAGAGACCTGGGCTCCAGGGAAAGGGTGACTTGAAGTGGGCCAGACCCCACCCAAGGAATGAGAGTGGGGTTGAATGACTCAGGGATCCCCACACTTGTGTGAAGGTGGGTCTAGTACATCTGAGTGTGTGGTAGGCGCAACCAGATTCCTCTCTGGGGGAAGGTAGCTTCATCCTGTTCCTTAAATTATCCCTGCATGTAAGTTTTCAAATATTATGGCCAAGACACAAAGAAAACTAGGCACATAGGAAATAAGGCACCATGAGAAAAGAAAAACAAAAGCACTAGAAACAAACTAGGAAGGTTCCGGACTCGATTCCAACATGAGTGTGTGTGGAGGTAACTCTTGGACACGAGCAGTGGAGTTGAGAATTCCGTTGAAAGTGACACCTGGCCTGCCTGGAGAGAGTATCAGGTTCCCAGGGGTCAGTCTCCCAAGTCCCTCAGGACTTCTGACCAACTGACCATACATCAGCGATTCCAGGAACTCCCTTCTCAGATCTCATTAAATTGCTAAAGTGGTTCACAGAGCTCAGGAAATCCACTAGATTACAGATTTAGTGTAAAAGGGCATGGGTGGATGGAAGGATAGAGGATGGGTGGATAGATGGATGGATGGTGAATGGGTCGATGGACGGATAGAGGATGGATGGAGGATGGATGGATGATTGAATGGATGGGTGGCAAATGGATGGGTTGATGGATGAATGCATGGTAGATGGGTGGATGGATAGGTGGATGGATGACTGGAATGGTGGATAGGTGGATGGATGGATGGTAAACGGGTAGATGGATGTATAGAGGGTAGATAAATGGATGGATAGCTGAGTGGCTAGAGGATGGGTGAATGAATGAATGGATGGATGCATGGGTGAATAGATGGATGGGTGGACAGATGGATGGATAGAGAAAGAGATGCAGAGGGCAAGGTCCCACATCTCCACATGCTCCCCAACAAGGAAGCTCTCCAAGCCCTTCCTCTGCAGTGTTATGGAGACTTTATTAACATAAGAGGGGACAGCTTTATCTCACTCAACACTTAGGAAACTCCAAGAATCTGGGGAGCTGTGAACAGGAACTATGAATGAAAACCAGGCATATCTGAGAAATACTTTTTGGTCATCTGAGTGATCAAATATGTATTTCTTATCAGAATATCACATGGACCCACAAAAGTTTCAGATATTAGAACGGGTATAAAACAAGTAGGCTTAGCAAGCTTGAAAAAAAAAGACAAATAAAATGTGACATAGTGAATTCATAAATGAACCAAATAGGTCTAAAAATGAGAATTATGATCATTGAAGTTTAAAATGCACAGAATTTACTTCTTGATCTGTTGGTGAAGGTCTTATACATACTTGATTATTTGTTACAATGTATACTTGTTTTTCACTCTTTTACAAAGTGGCAGGTCTCTAATTTATACATGTTATACGTGTGTTACCTTACAAAGTAGTAAAGAAAAAGAAAAAACACACACACGGGATGGATTTAGGAATGGATTAAGCACAGCCAAAGCAAGAATTAGATCAAAAGACTATAGCTCAAAAGGAAATATCCAGAATGAGTTGTAGGAGACACAAAGATAGAAAAAGGGGAGAAAGTAAGAGACAGATGGAGGGCTGATAGTTTAGTTGGAGGAGAGAGAAATGACCAGAGGAAGGTTTCAGAGGGGAAGCCAATCATGTTCCAGAACTGATCAAAGACACCACACCTTAGTCAAGACACCCAAAGAGTGCCAAGCAATGTAAATAAGAATCCACACCTCAGTCCCTCAGAGTGAAGCCTCAGAAAGCCGGAGGAAGGAGAGGGCGTTCCCGAGAACAGCCAGAGGGAAAAAAGCCGAATTTCACATTTAAGGGAAAACTTAGACCGACAGCTGACCTCTCTGCAGCATCAATGCCAGTCAAAACCATGGAAGACACTGCCCACCTAGAGTGTTATATCCAATGAGAGGGCGCTCTGCCTGCAGCATGGAGCCGAAGGGCTAGACCAGAGGCTGAGAAACCAGAGAGGGAGACTGGGACCTAGCAAGAGGGTAGAGTAGAGCAGTCGGTGAAGGTTCCCTGGAAGAGGAGGCATCTAACTGAGACTGGAGTGCCCCTGAGATGGCACTGAAAAGGAAGAGCAGGTTGGGAAGGGAGGCTGGGCTTCATTTTGGATGTGGCAGTGGAAAGCCAAAGCCACTGGCACCCAGAAGGAAAATCTCCTGGGCGGCAGGAGACGGGATTCCCAGAGGAGGTGGTAATACAATGAGGCAGGTGGCAAGGAGAGGACAACCATAAGATGACAGGCCTGAGGGCACAGCACCCACAGCTCCAGAATGCAGCCTGGTTGATGAAGGCCATGGGAGAGACAACAGCTGCCGGGGAGGCTGCTCCCTCCAGGACCCCCACCGTCCAGCAGAGCCCTGCTCACGGCAGGTGCTCGGCCGACATTGGCTGAGCCCACAGAGCAGGACCGCGCCCCACAGTCGGTACTTTTGCTGGTGGCCGTGGTGAGACCTGTACTCTGCAAGTGTCCCTTCTCCACCTTGGGACACAGACCCGTCACCATCCTCTTCCCCTTCTGTGTTCATTCTCAAACCATGCTCACGCCTCTGGCAAAGGCTGGTGGGTGGAGCCCTCTGCTCACCTGGGGAAACTGAGGCAGCCAGCAGCCAAGATGATTGGGCATTTGTGGAGGGTGGTTTGAAGGAGGAATGAAGCAACCAGCCCCTCCCATCTGCCGCCGCCACCAAACTCCACCCCAAAAGGGGCTTCCAGAGAGACAGGCATCTCTGTTCCCACCCTCCCTGCCCCTCCAGAGCCCCATGCAAGTCACTGAAGGACAGAGAGACCCTCTGCTCCCAGGATCAGGAAGGCCCAGCGGTCCCCGAAGCCTGTGAAACTGGGGGGCCTGAGCCTCTCCTGCTCCCACCTGCCTGACTCTGTGCATTTCCACAGGCTGTGGGCTGAGACTCCGTGTGTGACTCATGTCCCTCCCCTCCTGTCTCTGAGTAAATGTCAAGTAACATTAGTTATCCCATCTCCCTCCGCGCCCCCAGGTTTTGGCAGTGCTGTTTACCTCGGCTGGATCAATCAGCATTCGGGGAGAAAATAGAAACCCTTTTAGATCCAATTAATGAATCTGGGCAGCAAGAATGTGCCTGTTTAAAACCTCACTACCTGGGCAGGGACGGGGCTGGCGATACCAGAAGATGGGGCGGAAATAGCCAAACCCGGTGGCCACAAGCCCAGAACCCTCTAGAATTCTGAAGACAACCCTAATGCATGAAGGGGAGCTAGAAGAGCCCCCATGCCGAGTCCTGGTGGAGCCATCTCTGTGGTCCCAGAACTAGAAGAGGCCCCTTCGCTGGTTCATTGGAGGAAGAGCTGAGAAAAAGAGAGGCTGGATGTTGGGGAGGGAGGTGGAGCCAGGTAAGTGGAATGAAAGCTTTGAGGAGACTGGGGGCCCAGCAGCTGCTTTGAGTAGGTCCCCTGGTTTCCCCCTGATTTCCCCCTGCCACTGGGACCCTGGCCCGCAAGAGGGCTGGGTGGGCATGGGGTCTCTGCCATGGACCTCACAGTCCTGCCTGCCCCGGGTGGTCAAGGGCAGAGAGACCTGGCTTCAGCCCCAACTGCTCCTCCTGAGTCGTAGACCTTTCCTCGTTACTGAGACGTGACTGGCTGGCCTTCTGCTTGCCTCGGTGAGGTGGGACCATGGCAGGGGTGCTGGAGGGGTGGAAGACGAGTGTGGAGAGGCCTTGCCCCCCACCGCCCACCCACCCAGGCAGGCGCCCCTCCCGCCCCCAGGGCCTGCTTTTCTCTCGTCCAAGGCAGTCCAGTCTGGTACCCCAAATGCACAAGCAGTTCTCAGGAAGACCCACAGGCACTAGAGTGTGTCCTTGTCATTGTCACACCAGTGACATAGCTGGGACCAGGCCCCCGGCAGTCCTGAGAGGTGAGCTGGGCGCATTGTACAGAATTGGGGCACGAGGCAGGATTCTACATGGCTCTTCCTGATACCCAAGTGGGGGCCACTTAGTGCTTTGAGGGTCGTAAACACACAGCAGAAACCCCACAGGACACACCATCCCCCACAGGACACACCATCCCCTACAGGACACGCCGCCCCCACAGGACAC